>PVIR01011575.1:0-46757 GCA_004026965.1 Petromus typicus
ATGATGGTAAATAAGAGGTTCATTTATTTGAATAGCTAAAATTATAAAAGGTTTAAATTGACAGTCATATAATTAATCCTCAATTTCCAGAATTATATAATGTCTGTATACAAAGTATCTAGCAAAATTTACTTTTACTCATCCATGTTTTATTTTATTTCTTTGAAAATATGCAAGTGTCCAGGATTCACAACACAGGTAGTGTGAATGGCAGTGACCAATGGCGAATCAAATGGAAATGAACGGAAGGGCCATGGAAGTTCTCCCCAGGGCAAATCAGCCCCACAGAGCTCTGACCGGCTGCTTTGTAGAAGCCATGCAATACTGAAGCTACTGGCTGGAGGTCACTTAGTGAGTCTGAGGCAGTACAAGCTTCATGTTCATAATCAGGAGCTGATATACTTTCTAAAATTCAAACAAATGCCTAACAGTAGGAATGATGTTCAAGGAACCCTGTAACCCTATGCATAGGTCTCCATATTTTGTTCTATGCCTCAAGATATAATTTCCCACTCCTTTGTATCTCAAAAAATAATTTCAGCAAATTAAGATCATTCCAGACTCCCAGTGAAACATCTGTAAACACTTTTCTAATGTACTAGCTGCATGTTACAAGCTTGTAGAAAGTTAGGCTTTTACCCAGCATATTTGCTGTTAGACGACATCAGGGAAGCTATGCTCAGCGCCCAGAACCCCTGTGGGTGACGAGACCTGTCAGGGAGGCTCTGCTCAGTGGTCATCGGGTCCGAGATCCACCCTTTCCTGGTCTGCATCGGGGAGGCAATTCTTCCTCCTGAAGCTGTCCTTCCATCTTCTTTACCAGCATGTGAAACGTGTGTCTCCTCATTCTCTGGTGCGTCACACCCTCACACTGCATAGAAGCTTTCACTGGAATCTGCACTTTTCTCTAAAAGACCACTTCTCATGCTGACTGCAGTCCTGTAACGTAAGTTGTTTTTATGTATCTCTCACTTATTAAATGTTTTGTGCCCTAGATTCTCAGATTTATCACCTACATAAGTTCCCAGAAGCACATCTTTGTTTTCTAGTGTATGTTCTCTTGCCAAGGTGGCTTCTTTTAAATTCAATGGGAAGCCTCACTTTTTACAGCACATGTTTTTAAAATTCTTCCAGTAGGACTAATGATGCTGAGGAGACTCAGGAGTCTGCCCCAGTCAAACGCTCCCTCACTGCAGTGAGCTTCTTCAACACCATCACGCTCATAAGCACGTCATGACCCCGGAACTTCTTCATGCTCACAAAGCTGAACAGAAGAGGGTCCTGATGCCGAGATCTCAGTCAGCTCAGTCTCCGCCACACAGGAAGTTTCCGGCTTCTCCTCTGCCTCACGCCGTCCACCTTTGTTTCTCTCTCCCTCGGGGACACTCGCTCCCACTGCCGCTGATGTGGACGGACGTGGACGAGGGCTGCAAGCCCCGTTTCCTAGAGAGCACGTCGGAAGGTACCGCAGCAAGGCCCCAAGACAGGCACAGCTGGAGTGTCGGTATCAGCATCTGGAGGTCCTGTCGTCCCACCTCCGGGATTTAGTAAGCACTGCTTCTCTGTCAGGGTTAAGTCTAGGGTTTCGGCTCATCTTTCTTTTCCATCTTCCTGGATATTTGTGCGCTGATGTGTATGCTTTCTTCTGCCATGTCTATTAGGTCACTAATTCTCTCTGAATGTGTCCAAGCTGCCTCTGTGTCTCCAACCAAGTTTTGTTTTTGTATTTTTAGAGACAAGATCTCGCTTTATAGTGCAGACTGGTTTTGAATTCAGCGTCAAACTCAGCAATCCTCCTGCCTCTGCCTCCCGAGTGCTGGCGTTGCAGGTGTGAGCCACCACGCCCAACACTGTGGTATGTGGTTCTGATTGCTGGTGGGTGTGAGTCTCCACACCCGGCACTGTTGTGTGTGGTTACCGGGGATCAAACCTGGGCCCCTGCCCTTGCAAGGCAGGCACCGGAACCACTGAGCTAAGTCCCGGCCCTCTCCAACCAGGTTTTCTGTGTTGTACTTTTCAGTTGTAGAACTACTTCTCTCCCCGATTTTCTATTTTCATGTTTTCTAATTTACAACTTATGACAATTGTGAGCTTACCTTTTTCCTCCTCTTTCTGCTTGTTCTCATTTCCATGAATCTCAGCTCTCATGAACTTTCTATTTATTTGTTTGGATACTATCAATAGGATACAACTTTATATTATTTAAATTATTCATGGAAATGCTTTGAGGCTTTATGAGGTATTGTCTTCTTCCAAAAAGCAAGTCTATTTGCCCCTGGCTGGTTCTTGGGGGTGACAGCATTGGCATCACCTGAATCCCAGTTCAGGACTTTAAAAAAGTTTTTAATTTAACTCGATTACACTAGGGTTGACCTTTTATCCTTCCACAGTGCGGGATTCTAGGTTATCCAGCCCCAAGTAATGTGTGGTGTTCACAAATCCACTTCAGCATTTGACCTCTTATTCCTATGACATCACAGAGAAGTCAAATCAAATTCTCAGTTGCCTCTTCCAGAATAATAAAGTCCTGCTAAGTCAAAGCAGTTCTCATGTGCCAGGCTAAATTTCAGAATTTATGTTTTTTGTTTTTTTTAGTCCAGTAATCTCTCTCTTATTATCTTTGGATACTTTAAAACTAAATATTAATTTAGTTGTGCCACTGGAAGTACTGGTCCATGATACTACATTTCCCAGATCAATTTTGTCAGTAACATGCCTATACTTATTTTAAATTTAGATATTCCAGTAGACTTTCTCACGAGAAGCATCTAGTTCAGAATTTTAAGACTAAAATAGCCACATAAAGCAGGTCGCCTGGTGATGAATTTGTAGCTTCAGTGGAAACAGACCCCAGTGAGTTCAGTTTTTATGCTCACTTTGATGTGCTCTCCTGAGGGTGACAGACTCTTTGATGAGTCCGGATATGGAATAAGTGAAATCAATAAAGAAAATTTTAATTACCTGTAGTCCCCATGACAAGAGCCTTAAAATGGGCCACACTACCTGCGATTCTGATAACATGATTTTAAAAAACCTGACCAGGCCAAAAGAAAACACGGTGCCCATTGCTGGGTGTAGCAGGCGCCGGTGGCACGCGTCTCCAGCTCCGCTCCACAGCCCTGTGCTGTCGCTCAGCCGCTGCTGCGCGGGGAGGGCGCCCCTGTCGCCCACAGCGGTGACACTAGACAGACTTGTGACTGGAGAGGTGGGAAGGCAAGACATGCCCGTGACACTGTCACTGCAGGAAATTTCTCAGGCGAATGAATTTGGAAGGAGCATCTGTAGGTGTCAAAGAAATGAATTTGGAAGGAGCATCTGTAGGTGTCAAAGAAATGCAGGCTGATGCTCTAATATGCAGTCACATTCTCCCTGCTACTAGGGTGTCTTGGGGTGATGAAAATGTTCTAAAATTAGAGATGTGATGATTGTACAGTTCTGTGGATATTCTAAACACATTACATCATACACTTTGAGTGAACTTTAGGGTATGTCAAATGCATCTCAATAAAGCTGTTTAAGAAATCTTTTCAAGTCCGGTATCCCTTAGGAACCCTCAGGTGTACCGGTTCAGCCAAAGAAGGTTGAGAGATAATTGACTCTGCACAGGAACATGACTAAGAATTCTGTCCTTTAGTTTGGAAATTCCGGAGGTATAACTTTTGTCTTGTAAAGGGAGCGGTGAGGCCAGCGGGCTTCCCTTTCTCAGGCTTACGGGCTACCTTGCTGGGAAGCAGGGCCTGGTCAGCTACTCTGTGGGACAGCGTCCCCCTGGAGGAGGATAAGGAGCGGAGGCCAGGGTAAGGCCAAGGCTGAGGAGGAAAAGCGAGAGGAAGGCCGGCTGAGGACCCCTCAGGGGTCTCCATCAGGCACTCGGCAAAACCCGAGCTGGGCCGCGTGGGCAGGCACAGCCCTCCACCCTGGCAGTGGTCGCCACTCTCTGGCCCTGTCACAGGGAGCACTTGCCAAGGGGCATCTAGCACCTTAGGAGCACCAGCACCTCCTTCTATCCCTCCATGATAGTATTGTAGGGATGGCATAGCAGAAGCCTTTCAACACAGGGGCTGCAAACGTCTGCACAGCACCTGGCACATGAAAAGCACCTTATTGCTGGAAGCTGTTGTTTTCATGCCAGCAAAAGATGAACTACAGAAGCAGATTGTGCAAACTGAGAAGAGCACCCGCTGAGAACTCGTACCTTACAAGCTTCCTCCTTATCAGCTGCACCTGAGTGTGTGATCGGGCTCCGCCCCAGGTGAGGCTGTGAAGGAACGACTTTCACCGGGCTCGTCCAACCTAGAAAATAAAATCACACTGCTGCATTAAAAATACACAAGAGAAATGTCTTCTCCCATTGTCAGTATTTAGTACCAGAGAACTAAACTAGATGATGGTAATTTGTGATGGAGTATCAAATAATTTTTCCAGATCTTTTTACAGGGCAAACAGAATAGTGCTGGAAAGTTACACATTAATATTATTATAACAGTGGATAATTATTTATTATTTTAAATTTATGATTGGAAGAGATCTGTGTAGGTCTCTGTAGACAGGCTGGGAGTGGTGGTGAAATACAACACATGATTACTATGCAGATAACTGAATTCTAAGAGGCTAATAATACACAGTATTTTATACAAATATGAAATCGGCTTCCTAAAAGTACGTACTGTACCATTAGTGGAACAAGAAAAGTATATAAAAATGAAAACCAGCGCTTCTGATTTTGAGGTGTCCATGAGCAAATGGAAAATTCAGGCACACTCTCACTGTGATGTGACAGTCACAATGTTAGCTGAGCCCTGAGTTCTGTGGGCGTGCAGAGAAAGGATATCTCGTCCAACCAGACTGTCAGGAGTTAGGAGCATCTTCCTGAAGGTGACAGCCGATCTAATCTTGAAAACTGAATAGCACATAAATTTAAAAAGGGGAAGTGGAGAAAGAGTAGTTATTCCAGGCAGGGAGCTGGCCTGTGGCAGGAGGTCAGCCCTCTGACAGTATCAGTGGTGAGGAAAGATAAATTGCTCTGGTGCACACGTGTCTACAGGTGACGACAGCATTAGCTCAAGTAGTTCCCATGTGCTTTCCAGGCCTGTGTGGAAAGGGGAGGCTCCTGATCTTGTCCTCAACTTCACAGATTTTCTGTCTGCGCTCATTTCGTTTAGAAAAATGTGAATTTGGGAGTGAGGTGGACAGTCCACACACGTTCAAAGCAAGAGAAAATTAACTGTAACAGGGGCTTAGAGCAGCCTGCGAGCTCGCGAATCACCCAGGGGCGCTCCCCTGCAGGTGCTGGGTCCCACTGATGGATGGTTTTGCTCCAATGTCAGTGACTGGTGTGAGTTATTTGACCTTCCCACGCCTCATTTCCCTAATTTTTAAGGACTGTGGTCAGAGCTGAAAGCCATAATTGAAGACTACAGAGGAATGGGCAACATCTCTGACATACATTTAAGTGTTCGTTATGTTTATTTATTACTCTTTCATAGCTCCAAGATTATTACTTTTAGTATTGTTTTAATAATATTCTTTTCATAAAGAAGACAATATCTCAGTCAACATCTGTCTCAGAAACTTACGATAGAATCTTCACCGAGGACCAGCGAAAGAAAGATAGGGAACAAGTGGATGCTGGATAGTGTATAAGCCCAAAAAGGCCAGTTAGAGAGATTAGAGTGTCAGGAGGCCTCTGTGTATCCTTGCTGAAGATAAAGGAGGCCGCATGGAAGGAAGTGGGCAGGCCCCAAGAGCAGGGCTTCTTCCCTGGGTACAGCGAACAAGGGAATGGGCACTCACGCGCCAGGAACCCAAATCTGTGACACTTTCCTCCAGAGCCATTAAGTAACAGCCAAGATTACATCTGGAATTTCTTAATGTTAGATTATAAATAGAAGACATAGGTGAGGTTTCTCAGACTTCCGACTTTCTCCCCCAAACCAATTCATTTTTTGAGCTGTTAAGTTTGGGGCAATTTGTTTTAGTAGCAAGATACAGATACCAACTGCCAAACAGAGGGACAGGAGCAGAACTGAATCCCACGCACTTCTTTCTGGTGTTGAAAACCAGATGGACAATTTGTGATGAAGACACATTAGGGAAAAGGAAATCCTTTACAAGTGCATCATGCAAAAACCACGGGATAATACTGTGTATCCATCTCACTTGTAACCATTCAACTAGTTGCTTTGAGTAAGAAAGAAGGAATAAAACCTTTATTTTTTGATCAGAAGAGGAGAAAAAATAAGTTGAGGAATTACAGCCATATGTTTAGACCATTCACGTTCAGGACAAGTATGATGCTCTTGCCTCCACCCAGTTACAGCATCTGTTGCTGCAAAACAATCCCAAATTTCAGGGCGGAACTCAGCAGCTTATAATAACTAGTACTTATTTTTTTGGTCCTTTGCCAGACAGTTAAGAAGAAGGCTCACTCCGGGGAGAAATGGGGTTGGTTCACGCACAGAGCACCCACACTTAAGCAAGGGGGATCTCATGTTCTAGCCTCTGGTCCTGCTAAAACAAGTGTGGAGCCTGAATGGTCAACCCAAGAGAAGAAAGAGATGGAAGCTTAGCCTACAAGCTGGCAGATCTTTCTGCCCTGCTCAGTGCAGAGTGAGCAAATGAGAAATTTCAGTTCTCAGCTCCCTCCTAGGAAGAGAAAGAACTGATCCATAATATGTGTCAGATGCTTCACCTTCATCAGGTTGCAGAAAGAAGTAGCTCTTAGCTTAGCAGTCCTGGAACTCTGTTGGTCTCACAGGTGAGAAAGGGATGGTTCTTTGGACTTTAAGAAAGCATAGCTCCTGGCCTGGTTCACACAGGAAATGCAGAACAAATTCACACACTCATCTTTACTTGGAGATGGGAAAAATTGGTAGAAACAATTAATTAATAATTGTAAACAATTGTAAACAATGTCTGGCTAGGGTGACAAGAAAAAGTCTTATTTATGAAGCCAGTTCCAGAAGACTAGAAGACATGCCTGTCTTTTCTCATGAATAAACATCTACAAAAAGAGTGAAAGAAAATGAAGACTCAGGCGAAAATGCTCCATAAAAGCGAAGATAAACTGTCAAAAAAATTTCCAAAAAGATGTAGACATAATTTTCCTGATAGATAATTCAAAATTATTGTCACAAAGAGACTCACTGAGGTCAAGAGCATCAAAACTGAAAGGAAAGAGACAGTAACACAAAAATAGTAGGAGATCTCAATGCCCAACTTTCAATAATGGACGAGGAATTCAGACAGAACACTGACAATGAAACTGAGCTCTCAAATAACATGTATACTAAATAAATCTAACAAACCTCATGTATGTATGTATGTATATGCACATATAGAGCACTCTGTCCAACTGCAATATTATATAAATTCTTGTCGAGGACACACAGATTATTCTGTTTATCACATTAAGTCACAAACCATGTTTTAACAATTTTAAAACAAAAATCATGCCAAGAATCTTTTGTGAATGAAGCTGCAAATCAACAGTAGATGGAAAAACAGAAAAATTCACACATATGTAGAAACTGCTGTTAAAGAATTTTTCATAATCAGGAAAAATTAAAAATCAGTTTCACACAAAGGAAAATGAAAACACCATGTCCCCAAACTTATAGGGTGTAGCAAAAGCAGAATTGAGGGAAGTTCATATTAGTAAATATCCATGCTGAAATAGAAGATTGCAAATAAACTGAAACTTACACCCCAAGAAACTAGAAAAAAAATAATCCAAAAATTAGAGTAAGAAAAGAAATAACAGTGATTAGAGCATAAGAAACAAGGACAGGACATGAAAATCTAACAGAAGTAAACCAATAAGACTCAGGCCTGGCTCTTGGAAAACATCATCAAAACTGATGAGTACCTGGGTGAATTGATAAAATAGAATCCAATAACTAAAACAAGAAATGAAAGAGAAGTTGTCACAACTAAGACTGCAGAAACAACAATAACAGAAAAGAATTAAAAAGAGTACGTAATTGGCCACCACATTGAGTACATTATGAGATAAGCAGATTACTAGAAACACAATCTACCAAAACTGAATCATAAAGAAATAGAAACTATGAATTGGCCTAGAGCTATGTAAGGAAGCTGGATCATAAGATTTTTTTTTTCCCAAGGGGCAGATACAGAGAAGAAGGCTTGCTACACTTACCAAAGTGATATATAAATCTTCTTGTAGTAAAGTTTATAATAATTTGTTATACACTTTGTATTGCTCACTTAATTTAACAAATCATCTTTTCTTTTGAAGGTAGATTTTATCTTACAAGTAAACTTATACATGTTATCATACTTATTATGGTTTGCTTAAAATGTGTAATGTAATATAAAAGTGATACCCTACAGTTTGGTCCAATTTTACTGCAAAGATTCTAACCAGTATGTCCAGGCTCTCCTCACTCACTGGGTACATAAGGCCCATGCTCTTTTATTTACCTCCAAGTCTTGCTCTGATGGAAATGTCCGATACTTTCCTGGAATTCCATCTCCGGTCTTGTTGCAGTTCTTGGGACAGTACTGTTTGCCTTTTGATTGTTGATTGAAATCCTGTGTCAGGTCTAGGAACTCTGTGCTGAGGTTTCACATCACTGAAATCCACCAGGTTTGGTATGGATCTGCCAGTGCCAGGTTCTAAGTCAGCATCACCCCCAGGACTCAAAAGCCTTGAACAGGGATCTCCTAAGGGGACGTCATCCCGAAGCGGAAATAATGCATATTTTGGACCAAACATTGGTGGATAAGGGTAATGCAAATGGTAGTCTGGTAGTACTGAAGGGGGGTAAGGGTGAAATTTAAGAAAAGTAGGGTTGTCTATCTTTTCAAATCTGCCATAGTTATGTCTGTCCTCAACCCCTTTCACAAAAGGCATATTCATTTTTCTTAATAGATCATGGTAGTGTGGGTAATCTGCATACTCAACACCCTTTTTTCCTGAAAAAATAAACTTCTCAGGGACACTTATCTTCCCAGAACTGTACTGAGCTTCCATCTCCATGGTTCTTCTCTTGGTAAATTTTGAGGTCGGTAAATTATGTTGTTCCAATGAATCTTTTCTCTTTAACTCAAAAGGCTCTTGCATTTCTAATAACTGAAGACTACAGCTAAAGCAACATCAAATTATTGATTTGGCTTTCTAAATAGTATTTTTTAAAGTCAAAGTTTTTTTATCCACCAAAGGAAGGATAGGATGGCAAGAGAATAGAAAAAGAAAAGCAGAACTCTGGTTGCCTGGCAACAGCTAGAACTCTAGTCCACAGAACCAAATATGTACATCATAATGTGATTCCTAGGAAAACCAAAAACTAATCTTGGTAAAAACAATTTCAAGATACGTGTTATCTCCTATACTCAGAAAAACAATGTTATTTATTTTAATATTTTTATAGGTCCATATCTTATTGGTAAATGGTGTTCTGTTATGGAGTATTAAGCAGTTGATCTAGTGCCAATATAATTTTAACAATAAGGATGTGATTAGAATGAAGTAGTTAGCTGATATGTAACACTTTTAATCTAAATGTTAAGCTTAAAGGCACCACAAAAAATAAAGATGTATTATACAAAAATTGTTGATATATCTAATTTTTTTAATTGAAATCTTTTTTAAGGAAAACAATTCAGAAATTATAGTCAAAGGTCAGATTTGTTTTCCTGGTCTAAATTATTCTTAGTTTAATGCCACTGTGATGTCCAGAATAACAGCACTGAGCATTTTAAAATTGTTTCAGGGAAGTACAAGAAGTTATCAATTATTAGTTCACATAAAAAGATCCTAACTGATTGATATAGCAGCTCACTGTAAACTTGTTTTCAAATAGACAATTTGGTCTTGCTTAAACAAAACTACCAAAAAACATACAAAATATTAGATTACGGGGTAAAAGCTCACATCATCCTTAAAGAAGCAAATGTAAAAAGCAGGCAAAATTCTAGAAGGGCCAGATAAATACAAATCAAACCAACTGAAAGACGAAAGAGTTAAGATGTGGTGAGATGCGAATGTCTACATCCCACCTATAATTATTAAAATTTAGAAACGTACTCCTACAGCAGGGGAGGGTGTGACAGATGGCAACGGTGCCTGTTTGAAGTCCCTGACAGCACGGTATATTGAAAGCATACAAAGTCCACTCGTAATCACTCAGTTCATAGAGAAGGTGACAACAGACTTCTTGTGAAGCATTGTATTTAGTTGTTTAAGCCTCCATGTTTGCTTTTCACCCACTGTACATGACATCCACCTACCATAGCTGTTACATTAGAAGCTAGAGGTAACTCTAGCTTCAATTCCCAGTAAAAGGAAAGCAAACCCTCTCAGAAGTGGAGAAGGAGAATGGCATTACATTTTCTCAACTTTTCTATAATGCTTTCTTCCTGTAAAGGCTTCTTTGACTGATTAGCATTTTCTAAGTTAGCCTTTTTAATATGGATAATAAAAGATGATTTTCCAGAATGAGTACTGCATGAAATGAACTTAATCTCTGGCTCTGCCTTGCATTCCCTCATCGAGCTTCACCTTGGGACTAAAGGCCTTGCCTTTCATCGCCCCATAGTACGCACTGCACTTCTTTCCCAGGAAGCGCCGTACATTAGGAACACAGAGTTACTGGTACTACTGGATCCAGGTAAACCCTGAGGGCTGTCGGTGTACTAACTCGTCATTTCTATTTGCTCCTTAGACTTTGACTCCTAAATTCTGAGAGTATACAACAAGTTTATATAGGGTCTTGTTAGACGGCGTGGTGATACATGGTCATAACCACGACACTAGGAGGCTGAGGCAGGAAGATAAGTTCAAATCCGGTCCTGACAACTTAGGTGACTTAGTAGTAACTTATCTAAAGGAGGGAGGGGTACAGAGGTAACTCTAGCTTCAATTCCCAGTAAAAGGAAAACTCTTCTTTCAGTCCACAATGTCACTCAAATCTTTCCCAAAGCGGCTGTCCTCTGCAGTGCTTCCTTCCCACTCCAGCAACGTGTTCGGTCTGAACTCCCATTGGACGCTCAGCGCGGGACAAGGCTTTCCCTCCTGCCCGGCGTCGGCAATCAGGCCCACAGGCCAGCACTCTGCCAGGCTGCTTTCCAGCGGAAGTGCCGACGCATCCGGCGGAAATGGCTGCGCGTGCATCCGGGCACTCTTCCGGTCTAACTTCCGGCGGCGGGTGGGCGCGCGTCGCGTAACGACCTTCTTTCCCGAGAGTCAGCGTGGGATGGAGGCCTCGGCCCCCCGCCGGGCGTGGCGGGGCGGGCGGCGCGCTCGGGCCGCGGGCTCCCCGCTCCCCCGGGCCGCCGTCCTCCTCTTCTCCGCCTTCCTGTTGCCGGCGCCCTCCTCAGGTGAGGAGCGGCCCTCCGGCAGCCGCGGCTCCCGCTGAGAACAGCTGTTTCCGGTGTCAAGGGCGTCGGGTTCCTGGGAGGAAGCGCGGGTCCTGTAACCTCCGGCGAGCAAGGCGGGAAGATACTGATGTGCGGATAGGACAGATCGCGCGGACGACCCCGGACGGAGTTACACATTTCACGTGCACAATAAATTTTCTAATTACATTCTTGGGCTGTTGGCCGGGTCTGTATTTAAGTGGATTCTAAAAGGATGTCTCGAGTGTTTCACAATGAGTAGGCTTCCTACTGCTTTAAAATGTCCGCGGTAGTCGAGCTCCACCTATTGGTTGTCAGTGTGAAGTGCAGAATCCGTTTGGAGTTTAAATTCTGACATCTGAAGAACTGAATTATTTATGATAGAATACGAAGAAAGAAGACAGCGTTCAGGCCAACTGTTGCTTAACTAAAGAGGCTTTTTCTGCTTCATAACTCCTCCAGCAATATAAGTGTGGAAGGAATGTGGCAGTACCCACGGGTGTGGAGAGAAAGGAAAGAAAGAAATAGAATGGATGGAAGTTAACAACAGTGCCAAAGGCTGGGCATCCAGAATCCAGAGGTTGCTCTAGGAGAATAGTCAGTGGCCTTTAGTTGTCCTGTTAGAAAAAGAAGCTTTGGGATACAGTTCATGGCCATATACCTAGGTGTGAAAGAGTATATTTTTGTTTTGAAGGCTTAACTGGCTTTCTTTTGCTTGTATTAACAAGAATAGACCTCTTGACTTATGAGAAGTAGGCAAGCAGTCGGTAGGTTAGCACTGAAAGGTACCTATGAATAGTGAAGACCGGATATTTACACAGCACCTTAAAGTCTATACAGTATTCTCAATTCCTGTAATGATTCTATCAGGCTGGAATTATTATCAGTCTGATTTTTGCAAATAATGAAACTGCAGCTCTTAGTGTTTGAAATGACTTAAAATCAATTTATGGCAGAATTTGGGTTTAAACTCTGGTTATCTGGCTTGTAATATCATACCCTTCCCTTTACATATTACTTTTGTTCTGCTAAGGTTATTTAGGTACAATGCCTGACAGTCTTGCATTTGTATATAGCCTCCTTCACTTTTTCTGGCCATACTCTTGTGCCCATCACACCTGTTCATTCATTAATGAATGAAGAATATCAAGATGTACTTCACAATTACTGTTTAATAGCTGTTGGGCACAAGATACCGTTCTTGGTGTTAACTCTTGTAAATTCACCAACTGATGCTACCATCAATTGAATTTATTAATTTAGTGAGCAAATTATTATGTGCTTAAATAACTATTTCAATATATAATGAACTATACAAGGGGTGCTAGTGACATACCATGTCAGATGAAAGATATGAATAGGGGCAGGCTTTGAGACATTTGCGATTTCAGTCTTGAAAAAGGAAGGATTGGATTTAAATGTGTCCTATGCTAAAGAGGAAGCCACAGGTGCGATATAATAGGAAGAAATGGCAGGTAGAGGAGTAGAGCTGGAAACCCAAAGTAGGTGTCAGAGTAGACTGGTTCATGGTTTTGCCCTCGAGAGAAGGTCGGATATACTATTTTTAACATTTTGGAATACGTAATGAGGCAAACTGATGGCCATTTGTTTCCACAGTTGGATATTTAGTTCGATTGCCAAGAAGTTTTCGCTTGACTCAGGATAAAGTGAAAATAGTGGGATCATCGCATTTCCCAGGTATCATAAATAGATTTTCATTAATTTAGAGAAAGTAACCAGCAGTAATTTAACTTGTAATAGTCTAGTCCAAAAGACTAAAGTCCTTTGGTTAAATTCTAATTCAGTATGCTATAACTGCCTTTGTATTCAAAAATAATTATTTCTAAAGTCAGCGATAGTTGGTATTATGTTTTTGCTTATAATTGTGTAATCCTCGCTATTCCACTGAATGTGAATAGTTTAATTATGCTAAAACATGTTTCAAATTAGTTCTCCATTCATAAGCTTTTGGATTTATGAGATTTTATAATAGTCACATGAGTTGCAACTGAAACTTTTTGCATTTAATGACATAAATTCATTTGTCACAAATTCTTACTTCAAAGTATATAATGAAAAGTTGTTTTTCTTGTGTTCACAAATTTAGAAAAACCATCACCACTGTCTAATTTCATATTTTGTTCACCTCAAAAGAAACACTGTCCTCACAGATCAATTCTTCTACAGCCCAGGGAAGCCATTCATCTATTTCCTGGTGTTAACATTTACCTGTTTGCACATAAGTGAAACTGTGTTCTGCAAGGCCTTTTGAATATGGTCCTTTCACTTGGTTTAATATATTTGAACTTCATCTGTGCTGTAGAATACATATGAACTTCATTTCTATCTATTGTTGAATAATCTTCTGTTGTATGTGGATGTGTGTTTCCACCTCTCTTGGTTATACACTATGGTTACTGGGTAATGTATTAATACTGTGTTTGATATTTGGAGGAACTGACAAATCATTTTTCAGACAGCTTTCATATCAGCAGGGTATGGGGTCCAGATGTTGCTACATCTATATCACTTCTGATTTTCATTTTTTATAACAGTGTGTAAAGTGGTAGCTAATTGGTTTTGGGGAATGTATTTTTGTAAGGACTCTTGATATTATGTTTCTGCATGTGTATTTTGGGTATTTCAGTATTCTGTTTGCAGAAATTCCTGTAGAAGTCCTTTGCTGATTTCTTAATTGGTTTTTGTTGTTGTTGACTTGTAGAGTTCTGTATTTATTCGAACTAATAAATCTTTTTCTTCTTTTTTTTGGGGGGGGGGTACTGGGAATTGAACTCAGGACCTTGTGCTTCCCACGCAGGAACAAGACCACTGAACTAAATCCCTGGCCCTCCTAGACCATTAGCATTTAAATGATTTTCAAATGTTTCTTCTCATTCCATGAATTGTTATTTTGACTTTCTTAATCTGACTCTTGAAATACACATTTTGGACTTTGATAAAGACTAATTTCTATTTTTGCTGATGCATCAGCATTACAGCTAAGAAATCATTTCCTAATAAATGCTTACAAAGTTGTATTATTTTGTTTTCTGATGAGTGTGTTTTTCCAATATTTCACTCAAGTATTTTGATCCATTTTGATAATTTTTATTATGATAGATATTGAAATCAAACTCACTTTTTAGTATATGGTTATCCATTTTTTTCCGGAACTGTCTATTGAAGAGATTCATTGATTTTAGATTCAGGGTAATATTGGTTTCATAAAAAAAAAAAAAAAGTTGGAATATTTCTCCTGTTTTCTCAAAGAGTATGTGATTGTTATTTATCCTATTATATTTATTTGGTAACTTCACCAGTGAATCCTTCTGTGTTGGATTTTTCTTGACTAAAGTTTTAAAAACTAACAGTTATTTTAAATTTATTGAGAATTTCCTCTTTGTTTGTGGCTTCTAATGAGAAATAAACTATTACATATATGTGACTAGTTGCTATGCTCTGTTGCTTTTATATTTTCTTTCTTTATGGAGTGACTTGTATAAATAATCTTTAAAGTTTGACATCTAAGTGTAGATAATTTTACTCTTATTCTATTTAGAATTCATTGAGTTTCTTGGATTTCAATTTCATGTTTTTCATTAGTTTTGAAAACTTTTTCTCATTAATTTCTTCACATTCTGTCGCTCTCTGCTCTTCCTGGGCTGTCCTTCTACATACGCCACTCTGTAATTAATGACTGGCCTCGGGTCTGTTGAGTCTGGTCACTTATTTTAACCTTTAGTTTCTCTCTGTTTTCTAAGGTCTGGTAGGCCTCGAAGGACTTCCCTTGAAACTCACTGATTTCTTCTACTGGTCCAACTGGAGGCTGACTGTTTCTGAGACTTTGTCATTTCAGTCAGTGCATTTTATACTGGTTTCTGGGTTCAATTTTACAATTTTAGCACTGCATTGATATTATCTACTTGAAGAGATAGCTCAGACTCTTTAAGTATTTTCATCATGGTCTTCTTGGTTATATTCAAAATGGTTAATTTAATATTTCTTTTCCAGTTAACCCAATCGTTGATCTTTCTTGGACTCAGTTTTGATTGGCTTCTCTTCTTTTCATGCATAGGATTATACTTTCTTTTTTTGACATCTTTTTAATTTGATAGTTTGATATTTTAAATAACATAGTACACCAACTATAAAAATGATTCGTCATTCTTATAGTATGATGCTGCATTTATTGGTTAGTTACTTTTCTGAACTGGTTTTGTAAATTATGTAATCTCTATCAACTGTAGTCTCTGAAGTCAGTATACAGTTTACTTAGGCTAAAAATTGGACAGAAATTTCACCAAACACCAGGCACCAACCAGCTCACTAGTCTTTGCTGAGCATCGCTGCCTTCATGCTGAGGTGTGCCTTTAATTTTAACCAGGCAGCTGATGACCCTACCTTGCCATTCCCTTTATGCGCTGCAGAACTCCACTTCCAGTCAGATGTGAGGATGTAGGCCTCTTGGTGTTTCCTGAGCACGGACACCACCCTGGCCATCTATACAATCCCATGCGTGGAAGTTGCTTCTTATTTTCCAAGGAATGTGTCAGAACTTTTCAAAGTTCCTGTAGATGTGTCATGCTTTAGTGTTTTCTCTCAGGGCTTTCAGTTACCTTACCCTCCCTATTACCCACTGTGACAGAGCCTCATAAAGTGATTAACATCAATCTTGCAAATGGAATTAAAAAACCTGCCCATGGGCATGGTGGTGCATACCCATAATGCCAGCACTTAGGAGACTGAGACAAGAGGATCGCCTTGAATCTGAGGCCAGCCAGGACTATACTATATGTGTAAGACCAGCCAGTGAGACCTCAAAAAACCCCAACCCCTACAGAACAGGTGTAGTACGTTCAGTTCTGTGGGAAGGAGGTTGTGAAGGCAGTGCCATCCTGACTGCTTCTCCAGTGGCTCCATGCTGTCGCTTCCTCTTTAACGTCAGAAGGTGGTTTTCAGGGCTGTTGCAGAGCTGAGGGTGGCGAGTGAGGGCTGGGGATGGGAACTGGGCAGGTTTGTGCTGCAAGATCCTTGCTCTCAGGGAGATTGTGAGCCTGTCGTGGCTGCTGTAGGAAAACACCACCACTGGGTGGCTGCAGCAACAGCGATGTCTCCGAACTGTCTCATGGTGTTGGGGGCTAGAAGCTCGGAATCAAGACACTGGCACCTCTGGCTCCTCTGAGGGCTCTAAAGGAAGGGTATAGTGATGACTGGCACAACCAGTCTGATTTACTCCAGGAAGGTAACCCGCTGATGCCAAGGACTCAACCCATTCCAGAAGAAAAATACAAATGAGAACCTAAAAATAAAATTCGTTAAAGTTCATTATAAAATATGACAAAAATAAATGGACAGGAGAGGCATCTTCAAAGCCTCTGGATAATGTGTAAGGGTGGTTATATTTATGTATATGTGTGCAGTAAACATCTTGTGTTGTGGTGGAACTTCAACTGTTTAAAAAGAAGAGTCAGATATCTGATATAGGCACAAATTCCCTATAAATTCACCATTACTGTGATCATTACATGTTACAGAAGTGTAACAATGAAATTTTTAAAACTTTAGAGGGTCTCTTTAAAGTTAAGGAGAATTTTGATCTGAAAAATAATTTTTATTTTATTGGATCACAATAATCTTTACATGTGGCGAGTCACTGACAGCTGACATGAGGTTTGGAAAAGTTGCTGGAAACTTCTAAAAGCTTATTTATGGTTAAACTCAGAACAATTTAGTCTTCACTGTGTTCCTTTTGATTTCGTAAAGAATACTATTTCTGCTTACCATCGTTCTTTCAATTTTAAAGTAAAATGTGTCAAAATGCTTAAAATGTAAAATCAAAGTAATATTTGTTGACTTTTTAATCACTTTATTTTTTATTCAATACATTGTGCTATATCCTTGTGAATAATATATCATTCCTCTAATCTAACCAACTTATTTTAAGCTTTGTCTGAATTTATTGTCTTGGCAAAGCATATGAAGTCTAGATCTAGAATTATCTTAATATTATCTCAGTACTCCATAATTGAAATTATACTCTGAGAGTAAAGTCAGTATACATGAGTTGTAAATAAAAACAATCAACACATTTCATTCAAGTTGACCACACACACACACACATACACAGATACACATGTACCACATACTCACAGGCAAGTAAAACGCAATACATCATGTCTTTTTTGTTTCGTTTTGAGACAGGTTCCGTTTTGTAGTTCAGGCTGGCTCTGAGCTCACTGTGTAGCTCAGGTGAGCCTCAACCTCACAGCAATCCTCCTGCCTTTGCCTCCTGAGTGCTGGGATTACAGGTGTGAGCCATCACGCCTGGCACTGTGCTATGTGGTACTGATTGCTGGTGAATATGAGTCGTCATACCTAACGTTGCTGAATGTGGTTACTGAGGCTTGAACCCAGGCCCTTGTGCTTGCAAGGAAGGCACTGGAACCGCTGAGCTAAATTTTGAGCCCCACTGCTTGTTTTTAAATGTTTTTTACATAGATGCGATACAATTTAGTTATTATCAGGTAAATGAAAAATTATTAATCTCAAAAAGAATGTAACTTAGCTTCTACAAAAGTAAGGCATTACAGAAAGAGACAGAGCTAAGATATTACTGGAACATTTTCATGCTGCCTTTCCAGTGAGTGTCTATGTCATGCTCCATGAGCGGAGTCCACACGTGCTGTGTGCCAACCAACAACTCCGAAATACTGAGCTGGTGGACCCAACATTCCAATGGCATGGGCCAAAAGGAAGGATTATTTCAGGTAGGATTTTATTTTAGTTAACATAATGAAATAGATATGTCTCAAGTATTTTCAATGAAAAGTACATTTGTATCTCATATTTATTTATTTCTCAATTCTTGTCTTTGTAATTCTCTCCTGGTGATACACCATGTACATATACCAATGAAGAGAGCATTACCATTGTCATTTGTTTTTATTCAATATAAAGACACACTAGAAGGTTCAACTGTTTGGAGATGTTTCTAAGCATCTCTAGTCCAAAAGCATTTATCTTTTAGGGGAATCGGTGTTTGTATTGCTGACTTGACTGCTGTTTTCTATTTTCACCTTCTTATTTTGCTATAAAGTATATAGTTTTATGGTAAAATTTAAATTTTATAGAGGGTAATTTATTTTTATAGTGTTCTTTATTTTTTAATATTTTTACATTGTACTTTAAAAGGTGGAAGTTACGTTGGCTGGTCTTTATGCAATAGATAAAGACTAATCAGTCTTCTTCCTAAAGATCTGTTTGTTGAAGCCCCTCTTCATTTGTGTATTCCACAGCGGTTTTCTTTATCACGTTTTCTTTTCTGTTGTTTTATTCTTAAATTTGCATTGGTATTTTGAACAGTCACTGTTGATAAAAGCTCATGGCTGACTGTCTTATCTTGGATGAAGGCTAATATGATCGTCTAAATGCTTGTAGAAGAAACATCGGTAGAAAGTATGTATCTCACACTGCGTTTTAATTCCTGTCCTATGCAGCTGAGAGGTGTGCATGTGTGTAGTGTTGACATTGAGCGGAATAGCTCAGGTATTGGAGGGTCAGTCCCCTCCGGACTACACAGCGCTTCTTTCACAGGGCGACTGCCTGATAGGGACGTTTGCAGGAGACTCAGGACAGCCTTGCCCTCTGTCTTACGTAGTAGTAGTATGATGGGAATGATCGTACTGTGTGGTCAAGGGACACTGGGGATCAGTAAAGAAATCCTACACAATTGACAGTTAACAGACATCAGTGAAGTGGCCCAGTGTAAGCAAACTCGATACTGGAATTAATTAATTTTATTGTTATTCTTTGATACAAACATATTGTAATAGAAATGTATATTTTAAATATATTCTACAGTTAACAGTGATAAGTTGAAAAATAGGAATATATAGGTAGGAATTTTTCTCTCGTATTTATTGTTTCTTTGACTTGAAAACAACTTTTTTTCTTAAGACAGTATGCTAGGTATTATAGTCTGTACTAGAAAGCATAACATGTAATTCAATTTATGCTTGAGTAGAAGCACTTTCAAAATGGCAAAATACTTAGAAATGTAGCTATTTTCAGGCCAAGTTAAAATCACATTAATACAGTCTGCCTGTCATATCCGATTGTCAAGGATTTGGACCCTAACCTCACGACTAGTTTAGTCTCCAGTGTTGTGCCCTGTGGAGATCTTGCCCAGCGGGCCCATCTTCCTTGTGCGCATGCGCAGGAGTTTGAAAGGGCCGCCTGTGAGAGAGGCTCTGTTCCCTGTCTGCTCCAGGGGCTCAGCTGTTCACACAGGTCTCTGGCTTCCCCCGGATTAGCAGTGTCTCGCACCGGATCTCCCCTCTTCGATGACAGCTGGAGCTCGAGCCAGGACCTGGTTCCCTCTGCCTGCTGTCTCTCCTCGTATTTGCCCTGTCGCCTCGATCCCGTGATGGGATCAGAGAAGTCATTTACTGCAGTTTTTTTTAGGCTTTTCCGTTTGCATGCGCCCTTCTCATGTCTGAACAGAAACCAGAAGGACAAACTTTTTCTGAATATAAACTATAATAAAATTGTGCTTAACTTTGTCATAGAGTTTTAGACTTCTAAGACACAGCCACCTCTCAAATCTAATTCCATGAACTTTTAGATAATCAAGTTAGGAAGGAAGAACATACCAACTTTAATGAAGCAGTTGTTTATTGAACATCTGTGGTGGTGTGATTTCTTACCTCATCGTATATGTCTATGCTAGGTGCATGGCCCCTGGCTCTGTGAATTTCCACCTGGACTTGGTCACTTCAGGGTCTATGAAATGATCACTGTTGCAAGATACTATATAGTGAATTCTTACATTTGGTATGCAGTCTTCTAGATATCTTTTCAGAGTGTATTTTTCTATATTTTTAAACCTGAAGGTATCCAGGGAGTTTTAACATTGCACAGACCTTAAATGTATATTGTATTCATTTATTGATACTTCTGGAGTGAAAACCTTTAAATTACTGCAGTGAATACATACTCTCAAATTTCTTTAACATTTATGAATTTTTTTATTATATTGGTATGAGGCATTTGTTTCTGCTGAAATACACGGCAAACACTTGCAAACTACTACTCTGTTTTAGGAGAGAATCAGTGTGGTAGGATAAACATGCAATATTTTATCAAAATATATTAATCAAGAAATAGGTATTGCAATAGAAATGCATTCTAAACTTTTATCATGTCACAGATTTAGCCACAAAAAAAGGAAACAAAGCTTATGTATATAGAGGGTGGGGGTTGTAGGGTGGACAGGGGAATGGGAAAAAAATGAGAATTGGTTGTGAGAATTAAGTCGTGTTATATACTGGTACAAATATTTAATGTTGATCGTGATCATGATGTATATATAAAATATATCAATAAAAGGAATTAATTAAAGAGAAAGAAAGAAAGGGGAGCTTGCAAAGCAGAGTGCCCTGTATAAATTCCTTGGGGTGGCTGTGTCCATCTGTTCATTTCTCCTTCAATATCTGAGGCTGGGCTTTGTGTGTTATAGAAGTTAAATTTTAAAAAATTTTAAATGAATGAGGAAAATTTCAGCACTAAGCACACATATCTTTTGCTATAGTTTGAAAAACCATTTTGACTCATAATTTGTAAACATTATATCATACTTACATAAAAATAATCACTTCTTGAGATCATATCAATTCTAATGAATAGAGTATTACATTATTGACTGAAAATTAACATCTGAGGAGTTTTCTGATAAAATAGTTATGAACTTTCAGAGTCACATCTTATTTTGTTAATGAGTTATAACTTTTTCAAATGCCTTAGGAAGCCCTGTATTTCTTAGACAGAAACATCTAGTGAGATAGGCTGACATTTTATGTGCAAGGAAGGAGCTGGACTTCTAAAAGAGAAAGTAGTTACCCAAGGTCACACGGTGAGTGAAGAGAAAGGCAGCTAAAGCCAGGTCCAGAGGCCTTGGAGGCAAATGTCCTGCCCATGTGAAGCGTAGCTTTCTTCACGTGTGTGAGGAAGCTTGCACCCCAGTCTAAACCCCAACGCGGCCCAACTCCAGGATGGGGAGACCTGTGTACGGTAGGTGATCTGCTCATCTTTCTGGGTTTTCCTGTACTCAAGGTTCTGACCCAAATTTTATTTGTGTCTTGTGTTGCTGCATGAAATCTATAGCTGTTAATGATTTTACTTCTAGGCATATTCTTTCATCTGGTTCATATATACTTTATAAACTTACTGAGGTCTTAACTCATCCTTAAAATATAGTACGCATATATAAACATAGGTTATATAAATATATAGGTCATGTATATACAGATCTTCTATAATCTATTTTGATAGTGCCCTGTTCAGGGCAAAGGGCAGATTGAGAACACATGTGCACGGCATTATCGATCTCTTACCCTTACTAGACAATCCCACGGTTGGTGAACTGTGATGGGTGGAAGCCATCCCGGCCCTCACTGCCCGCACAGACGCAGGGCTGGCCGCGCGGCTCCTTCGGTGACCTGGAGCTAAGCCGTGACGGCTGCTCTGTCTCACGCCTCCCGCGTTACTCCTTTACTAGAAAACAGCACCGCGCAGATCACCACCACTGGCAGCCTCGTGTTCCAGAACTTCGAGGAGACAATGAGTGGCGTTTACACTTGTTTCCTCGAGTACAAAGCTAACGTGGAGGAACCTCTGAAAAATCTTCAGCTGAAATACATTGTATACGGTAAAAAGTGAATTTGTGTGTTAGCTTTTCATAATGTTTTAAAATACTGAAATACTGTTATAGTTTTGCTTTCCATGTATTTTTCTTATTTTTCATCTCTTTTAACCAAAAAATTACTACTCCTCTGTATTTTACTTTGTGCGCTTTAGCAGCGACATTGCAGGGACTCACTAGAAACTCAGACTCCAGCGCTGAGCAGGAACCTGCCTCACCAGGGGCTGGCATGAAGCAGGCCGGCGCCCCGCTGCGCTCCGCGCATCAGTCCTGCGTGGCTGTGTGCTGTGCACTTGTGCTGCACGCGCAGGAGCGGCTGCGTTGGCGTGGCCCGCGAGAGTGTCTGGGGACGTTCTGACGCCCGTTCAGACTTCATTCTGTTTCAGGCTATAGCTTGATTTGGGCCAGACTTTTGGAGAAAGGAATTGCTCGTCTTTATTCTGCAGGCTGAGAGGGACTTGCTGTGTCCCACCATGCCCTGAACCTTGTTCCTTTCTCTGGCTTGGGTGCCTGGCTCTGCTATTCTATGTGATATTTGTGTATATTATGTTTCTTTGGTGGTGCATCATGATATATGTATATGTATGTAGGTAACAAAGATGCACCATCATTACTTGTTATAGAAGAGTAGGTAAGTGTGGAGTGCTTAGGAGATTTGTATCTGAATTAGACATTTATCTTCAGTGTCCTTGTTCACTGTTTAATGACCTGGTATGTGACACAAATCTTTTCTTAGCTTACGCAGTACAGTTCCTATTTGTCTCTTGATTAACTTCTTTTCTGTTGACTCTGCTGTGTTCTGGAACTCTTTTTCATTTTGTCACCGACTATCTGAGATCTCTCTTCCTTATCTTATGTTTCTTTTACAGTTTCAATTTGTTGCTAGTTTTACTATGTTCTGTGTGAGGACTTTATTGCGTTCTACAGTGTTATGATTAGGTTTTTGTCTTCTTTTTACAATTTCAGTTAATTTTTTCAGTTTTAGTGTTTTATGTATTTTAGTTTTGCAAGAATAATTGTATTTGCTGATCATTTCTCTGTGACAGTAACTTTATAATAATTTCATGTGTATTTTCTCTTTACTATTTATAATTTTTAAAAGTTATTAATCCCTCCTACGTTAACTATCTGTTAGATCTTTTTCTCTTGATTTGCTCTTTTTGACTTCTTCAGCCTTGGATTGGATGGATTTCCTGAAAGGGGAGGGCAGGGGGTCCAGTCTCTATTTTTGTTTGCACATGAAACTTGGAGATGTTCCTTGACAATTAGAAGCTGTCTGTCTCCACGGTGAACACAAGGTCAACAGGGGCTGCGTGTGTACTTGATTTTAGCTCAGAAGGGTGGGCAGCTGGCAGTGACAGCACCAGCTCCATTGCCCAGAGCAGGGGACAGTGAAGCAGCAGAGTGCCAGTTTTGGGAGGTGGGTATTCTTGATTTTTGGTATTGTTATATATTTCTTTTCAGTTTTATATTGCTTGTATCTTTTAAATAAGATCTCGAGGTGGACATGAAAAAAATGGATGTTTTTAGTTTTAAATGTACTAGAACTCTAACTGTAAGTATTAGAAATGTACTTTTTGGACTATTTTTGGTGATTATCAGGTAAGACGAAAGATTTAAAATCATTTTTTAAATTACAGTAAAAGACAATTGGTATGAATTTCCCTCCGGACACTCCTGCTGGCAGTGGACATGTCTGTGGGATGGTGGGTGCCGGTTTCTAAGGAAGTTCTGGAGATTCCTTAGCTGAGTGTCTTCACATAGTGTGACGAAGTCTAGTGATGAGTGCCAGCTATTGGAAGGCAACTCGCATCAGTACGAGAGTACCCTGTTCTCATCCACTTTATTCTCTGGGTCTGGCGTCACCTGACTTCTGGTTCTTTCCTGAAGTCAAAATGACCATGAGAGGGAAAGGTTTGGAATCCATTCCAATCATCCAGATAGCCATGGTGACACAACTGCGACACAGAAGGGGACTTCCAGAGCTGCTTACGGAAGTGGCAAGGAGGATGGCATAAATGTGTTTGATGCAAGCAGCGGTGTTTTGAAGGGGATGCACGGCATGCTGCCTTTCGTTGCCGTATATATTTTTAAAACAAGGACAGGCGATGTATTTTTCAATCACACCTGACACACATTCCCCTACGATGAATGTTTAGAGGCAGAGAAGTGTCACGCCCAAGTTCTCTGTGCAGAGTGCAGTGGTTATGAGCATGTGGGCTGCGACCGGAATCGCCCTTCGCTTTGATGTCATGTGACATCATGCTTGTGTCCCTCCACTTGCACATGATGGGTGTAATAGTAAGACAGCTTTAAATGACGTGAAGAGGCTTCAGAGAGTCAGTGTTTGTAATGTGCCTACAGTGGGATTTGGCACTTGGTGACTGTCAGAAGAATCTCTCTTTGCACAGAGAACTTGGGCGTGACACTTCTCTACCTCTAAACATTCATCGTAGGGGAATGTGTGTCAGGTGTGATTGAAAAATACATCGCCTGTCCTTGTTTTAAAAATATATACAGCAATGAAAGGCACCATGCCGTGCATGCCCTTCAAAACACCGCTGCTTGCATCAAACACATTTATGCCATCCTCCTGTTAAGTGGATATGGGTACAGCATCTGTAGAGCGCATTGTTGATGTACCCTAAGCAGTGGCTTCTCCCTCACTCTGCTCACGTGGACCACCATGTCCGCGGCTCTCTGTCTGACTCCTGCAGGTTACCGGGAGCCTCGTTACTATTACCAGTTCACAGCTCGCTACCACGCAGCTCCCTGCAATAGCATCTACAATATTTCTTTTGAGAAGAAACTTCTTCAGATTTTAAGCAAATTGGTTCTTGACCTTTCCTGTGAGATCTCTTTACTCAAGTCTCAGTGCCACCGCATCAAGATGCAAAGAGCTGGTTTGCAGAATGAACTGTTCTTTACATTTTCAGGTAAGTATATACAGTTTTTTTAAAGTTGCAAATGCACAACCAGTTTTAAAGACATGTTAATGATCACAGGCATTTTAAGAATATAAATGTTATAAACCTGTTTTTTCTGTTCTGTACTTTGACTTAGTAATAAGTCCCAAATAAAAGCTTACTATATCATGCACTTAAAAAAAGTTTGCTCCCTGAAATAATTTAAGCCCCACAGTGAAGATTTACTATGGAATGAAGCTCAGTATAAGGTTCTGTCATGATGCTCAGTTACAAAGGTGACATTTTTTTAAAGCATCTAATTACAATGAGAGTTAATAGAGTTCTTTTCTTAATAGTGCAAATGGGAGTCCAGTATCGCCCAGGTCTTTAATTTATAAACGGTCTGTTTAATTTATAAACGGTCCTCTCAGAAAGACCCTCACATGTACTTTCTAGGAAGCGCACCCCCTTCACCTGGGTGCAGATGCTTGCTGTGGTCCTTTCTTCCTCCTTTCCTTCCTTCTCCTTTTCCTTGATTTCTGTGCTCTTGGTATTTGATGATACTGACCAGTTTCACTCACTTTCCTCTCTGTTTCTGTCTTTGTCTCTCTCTCTCTGTGTCCTCTAAGTTTGACATCTTAGTAGAGACACAGCTAAGAAACGTGGAGTTTTGGAGGTAATGAACAAGAGCTCAGCCTTGCGGCCAGTCTTCTATCTTTGTTACTATATTCTCAACTCTTCTCCAGAGAACACTGAGAATGTTTCATTAGTCCCTGAAACAAGTTAGTGGCAATAACTCTAACTTTCTTTGATTCTTCCATAGACCGTTACTAGCATTTATGGGAGATGTGAAATCTCTGTCATGGGCAAATGAGTCATTGGAAAACTTGTATGTTTGAGTCTATATGAGAAAAGAGATAACACAAGTAGAAACAGGACTTTGTGAGTTTGTTTGCATTTCCCCAGTGACTGATGTTGATAATCTACTTATGTGCTATTGCCCGTTCATGCCTCTTCTTGGAGGAATATTTGTGTTTAAGTCCTTTTTAAACTAAATTGTCTATCTTTTGTAGGAGTTCTTTATATATTATCACAGAGATATCTGATTATTTCTGGACTCCATATCCATTGTGTAACTGTGTCTCTGCAGTGGTATGGCTCCGGAGGCTAGCAGCATACCATTTTGATTTCTGCAGCTTTCTGATAAGCCTTGAAATCAGAAAGTGAGAGTCTTCCAACTTTGCATTTACTTTTCAGTGTCCTTATGCAATGGAGGATGATTGCATTTCCATCTGAATTCTGCTGTGTGCTTTCCCATTTCTGCCTAAAAAAGGCTTTGGAGTTGTGATAGGGATTGCACTAGCTCTGTATGTAGGTTTGGATATTGTTACAGCTTGTATTCAGATGTCACCCCCTAAAGCCTCATGCAGTCATAGATGGGGCTTTTTCAGAGGTGGCTGGATCTAGAGTGTGTGACATTGGGATTATTTCCTGATTCAGTGCTAGGATAGTGGACACTAGGATCAAGGCTGTGAGTACTACCGCCCTAAGTAGCCTGGATAAGATAAAAGGAGCAGAGAGAGCTGTGGTCATCCTTGTTGCTTTGCTGCTTCTGCCCACCATGGACTGTTTCTTCACTATGATGTCACCCTCACCTGGAAGCTGAGGGTGGACTGAAACGTCTAGAAACCGGGAACTAAATAAACGTTTCCTCCTTTAACTTTAGGCTTTGTGTATTTTGTTTCAACAACAAGAAAAGTAACTAAGACAGTAATTCTTGCCAAGTTAACAATGTTGTCTTCTGACCCATGACCATAGAATACTTTTTCATTAATTTAGGACTTCTTCACTTTTTTCTTTACTTTTTATATTTTAAGTATAGCAAACTCACTGGCAATTTTATTCCTAAGTTATTCTTTTTGATGCTCTTTTAAGTCATTTAGTTTCCTGATTTCCTTTTCGCAGTGTACACATTTTGTTAGATTTAAACTTAAGTCTTTAATATTTTTAAGAGGGTGGGGTATTACACTTTAATTTCAAATTACACTGGTTTATTCAGGTCATAGGTAGTAGTTTACTTTGGTTTCTAAATTTTTTATTGTATAAATGAAAGGTATACATCAGGTTTTTATATATATAATACATATTGAAGTAATTATTATAGACAGACACTCATAATATCCATCCTATGGCTATATGTCTCTACAAGACAGTGGTTTCATCATCTTTTGGGTATAGACTTACAAGAAATGTTGCTCATTCATATGATACTCTTTTTAATTTCTTTAGGTACCCCTGAGTTGTTTCTGTAATGGTCACAAGAGCTCTCTTTTTCCAACTTCTTCCATAACACATATAACTCTCATCTTTTTTATTATGGCCAACTTGACAGTTATGAAATAAAGTCTCATAAATTTTTCAAATGATTACTAATACCATACAGTTTTCCACATACCCATTCGGCATTTTTATGTATTTTGGGGGAGATTTTTATTCCTTTGTAAAATGTCACTTACCTATTTTTGTGTGAGCTCCTTACATACTTTGGGATATTTATATCTATCTCTATCATAGATAGATAGATAGATAGATAGATATCTGTCTATCAATCTACAATGTATCTTTGCAAAGCTTTGTATAGGCTTCAGTTTTCTATAGTCCCTGTTATTAAATTTATTTCTCCTTATATTGCTTGCAGTATTTATATCCTATTGAGTCATTACCAACAGCAACGCCCAGAAGCATTCTTCCTCCTTTGTTTTCTTTTGGGAATTACAAAGTTTGAGGTCATAGGTTAAGTTGTTAGGTTTTATGTGTGGTGTAAGTATCTGATTTTATCCTCTTGCATGTACGTATCAATTTATTGAAGAGATTATCCTCTCCTCATCATTGTCTTGGTGTCCTTGTTGGGAATTAGGTGACCGTGTAGGCTTTGGTTCATTTCTGGTTCCTGTCATCCACTCCTCTGGATGATGTGTGTAGCACTATGCCTGTACTCTGGCTACTGTGGTTTTTGTGGTGGAAATCAAAGTCTTTTACTTTCTCACAATTTCTTTGGTTATGGATCCATTTTTTATTCTATACATATTTTAGACATTGTATATTAATATTGTGTCTTAGACTGTGTTTGTAATTACTCATTCCAATCTCTTCCATGATTTTTTTGGTATTTTCCTCATAGTCATGTCATCTATGAGGAGTCTTATTTCTTCTATATACATGTGTACACATACACATTTTGTTTCTTTTTCCCATTTGAATGCTTTCTTTAAGAACTTTAGTATGACCTGGAATAATAAAGAAGAGTGAGTCTATCGCAGGAAGAAAATCTCTAGAATTTTTTTTATCATAATGATAAATGATAATAATAGTTGTAGTGAGTTTGTTAGAGACATTCTTTATAAACCTGAGAGTTCCTATTCTTGACCAAAATCCTCAACAAACTATTTTTGTCAAGAATAGGTAATGAGGACCAGGATGTAGCTCACTGGCACGGCAACCACTTGGCAAGCACAAAGTCCTGAGTTTGATCCTCGGTACCAGGAGAAAAACAGAGGTAATGGGCTACATCCGTGTGATGTTTTTCTTTACTCTGTCAGTGTGTCTTGATTTTTACTTGTTGAACCAGACTTCTTTACCTGGTTTAACTCTCACTTCATCATGAGTGATACATAGTTCTTTTTAATACATTGGTGGATCTAGTTTGGTACTATTCTGTTGATAATTTTACATCTATGTCATTAGTGCATCAGTCTGTGGCTATCTCCTCCTGTGATATGTTTGGCTGGTTTTAGGGTAGCTCTGTCTTTGTAAAATGTCACAGTCCCCAAATGTCTTCTCCTATTCTGGAGTGAACGTACGTATTTTCTGGACCATATTGTAGGCATTGGTATAATTTATTTCTTAAAATTTTGGTAGAGTTTATCAGTCAAACCATCTTTGTCAGGTGCTATTTGGGAAGGCACTTACATAGTTACTCAGTTTATTTAACTGATGTAGAACTATCAGATTCTCTTCTTATTCATCTGTGATTTTTCATGGAGTATGAAAAAGAATTTATCCGTGTCATCAAGATTATCACTGTTGAAGTACTCTTCTCAATATTCTTTTCTGAGGTCTATGGGTCTGAATTATGTGACTCTTTCATTTCCCATATTGGCAAGAGTGGGGTCTCTAATTTTCATGGTAATTTGTAAGTTCATGCTCTTAGACAACTAGATGCTGGTTGTACATCTTGATCTTCTGTTTTTAATTTTACTGAGTTTTGCTCAAATTTTCATATTACTATTCTGTTTTCTTCAATTTAATTTGCTGCTCTTTACAATGTTTCCTAAATGGAAGCTTGTATTTTCAGTGCTATAAATTTCTCTCTAAGCACTCTTTTTACTGCATGTCCCAAAATTCGATGTCATATTTCCATTTAGTTTAGCACATATACTTTTTATTAAGACTTGCTGTGTTAATCCTGAGTGTGGAGCTTAGTGCCCGCACACTTTGGTGTCTCCCATTTACTTTTCTGTCCTCACTTCCCAGTTCAATTCTCTTGTGGTCCGAGTGCACACACTGTGTTATTTCTGTCCTTTTAAATCTGTTCAGGTGTTAGTTAGGGGCCCGAATGTGGTCTCTCTTGTGGAGGTTTCTCTTCACTTTGAGAAAGAGACATAGGTACTCTGCTTCTATTGGATGAAACAGCACTTTGCAGCAGCCCTCAGGGAAGGTTGGTGGTGCTGTTTTGAGCCCCTGGGGTGTCTTCACTTCCGGCCTTCAGGTTTTTTCAGTTACTCATGGGGGGGTGACATCTCCCTATGTAACGGTGACTAGTGGATTCTTCTGTTTCTCTTAGTACTTTGATCCGTTTTGTCATAAATATCTTCACACTCTTGTTATGCCACACATGTGAAGGACGTTTACTAGTGGAGAATTGACCCTTCTAACATAATCAAATCAGTCCACTTATTTCTCATAATATTTTTACTCACCTCTGTTTGTGTGAAATTGATGTAATTACTTTAACTTTCTTTTGATCGAGGCTTCCGTAGTCTATTTTCTGCATTTCTTTACTTTTAATCTATCCATGTCTTTCTGTGTTGTGTTTTTCTTATGAACAACCTACGTTCTAGCTTCCATGGTTTTTGATTTAAAAAATCATATGTTCAACTAACTGTAGGCTCCTTATGTGTGAAAATATCTTTTCTTCACTTTTGCCTCTGCTTTCTAGATTTGCTCATCTTCCATTTTTGGAAGTTTGGTTATAATATGTTTAAGTGCGGAATTCCTTGCATTTCTCTTGGATATGTGTGGATTCCTTTGATCCTCTTGTATGTGTGGATTTATATCTTTTATTGAATTTGGGGAATTTGGACCATTATTCTTCAAATATTCTTCCTGTCTTCTTGCCTTTTTCACTCTCTGATCTCATGTGATGTATACGTTGATTCACTGGTCACACAGGTCACTCAGGTTTTCCTCATTTTGGGTCTTTTTCCTCCTTTTTCCGATGGAATAATTTCCGTGACTTATCCTCAAGTTCACTGACTCATTTTTCTCTCTCTGAAAATCTGTTGTAAACCATAATGATTCCTCTCAGTTGTAATTTTATTGTCTGAAATTTTATTGGTTTGCTTTTTATAACTTCTTCCATACTATTAATATTCTCTACTTACTAAAACAGCATTCTGTGACTTAGATTAGCTCTTTCCATGTGATTTTCTTGAGCTCTTAGACACACTGACACTGCTTGATTCAGAGCTTTGTCTAAAAAGTCTGATGTCTGTGCTGTTTCACATGCTTTGGGGTTCTGAGGAGGGAGAGATGCCACTAAAGAAACGAATGATTAAGTTCCATGCACAGTTACTGTGTTTTGAAAGATGTTGATGGAAAATGAACGACTGTGAGTCTCCATCTTTGCCACTGCTCTTGTCACCAGGACACCTGCATTTTAAGGAAGGAGGGGAATTTTTTGGTTTTTTTGGCCCACGTTTTCTAGAAGTTTCAGTCCTTCACTTAGCTGGCTCTATGGCGGAGGCAGCGTGGCGAGATGGGCCTGCCAGGGGAGTGCTGCCCCATCACGGGGGCAGCAGACAGAGGTCACAGCCAGGCCCCATCTCCTCCTGGCACATTTGGGGGTAGTGCCCAGTGAGCCATTCACCGCTCGGGTCCCTCTGTGAGTGGATGAGATTGGGGAGACACCTGGCTGTAAGCCACGGCTGTCGTGTACGCAGACAGCACAGGACGTGTTGGGGGAGTTCAGGGAGAGGAATAGGAAGTGGCAAGAACTATGGGGAAATAAAACTGTCCGTCGCTAATAGCTAAATTATAGATGACACCGTTAAGTGACAGACTGATGGTTTAATCCCATTCGCACAGCTGCAAAGAGTGATAAAAATCACAGGATCCAACCCTTGATTTAGAGAAGGGAAGCCCTAAGCAGGGATTAGACTGTGTGCCTGTGTTTATGGTAACAGGTCTGGGGCCCCAAACGAGATTCTTTCCAGGTGTTTTGATGAAGAGTGGGAAGTCACTAGTCGGGATTCTGAGCTTCCTGGTACTAGGACCAAGGCTACAATTTACAAGAATTAATTAATCTTTGAAGTCATCTTTTATTTCTTATTCCCATTTTGATTTCTTAGTCTTGGTTGTACTGTAGGAATTTTTCTCAGATGACCTTGCAAATGTATTATTCATTTACACAGTTTTAAACCAATGGGATCTTCCTGAGTTTGTTAACTTAATATGTATCAGCTACTTAGAATAACAGCAGCTATCTAGTTCTGGGGCAGTAATTTTTTGCTAAATAATGAAATGCACACATAAGTGCACATCATTACACTGTCAGTTCCTGTGGCCACTATCGTGTCTTTGTTTTGTGTTATCTTTTGCATCCTGGGGATTGAACTCAGGCTTTTCATGTTTTGTCCTAGACAGGGTCTTGTCTCACTGAGTCACTGAATTGCCCAGATGAGGCTCAAACTTATGACCCCCTAGCTTAGTCTCCCAAACTGCTGGATTCCACCATATTTGTCCCTGCGTATGGTCTCGATCATCACTTGGTAGCTGGAGGTTAGGAGGCGAGTCAGTCTGGTCACATACACCTAGTTTATGAGCAGAATCAGAAAAGTGAATAAGTGAGACTTACACATGCAGAGGTTATAAAAGGTGAAGTCATTCTATTAAAACTTTATACAATTAAAGTAGCCAAGAATTATGAAGAAATTAATTCTAGAATTTATAGTAGAAATGATATTTTCTTGATTTAGATAGAATATCGCATTTAGATTTTTACTGCACTTATTTATCAGAGAAAAGTTTTTTAATGCAAGAAAAAATATTAGACAAAAACCCAGTTTAATTCTCAAAAGCCTGTTTAAATTTTGTGCTATAGTATGTTGCACCCATCATAAAATGTAATGTATTTTCTCAGTTTCATCTCTAGACACTGAAAAAGGACCCAAGACATGTAAAGATCACGACTGTGGATATTTCAAAAGACTATCTAAGGTATGTCATCTACGAAAAAGAGAGAAAAAAGTCAGTGACCGTCTCAGTGTGTAAGTAAGCGCCTCACCACTTATAGCCTACATTAGATTCCCTCCGTGTTGCGGACTTGTCCCCTCACGTGGTCATGGCTGGAGCGAGAGCACGTGGGACTGGTGTGGACTCATGATGCAGCGCGAGGCGCGAGGGCCCTCGGGTGACGGCTGCGAGTGCCGCCCGCCGCCTCCGGTGGTCTGAGCAAGAGCCGGGGCAGAGAGGCCTGCTGCGGCCTCTCTCATTACCACTGCCGCCTTGTGTGAGCTGTGTCGGTCCTCCGCTGTGGTGCTTGTTTGCCGTATCAGCCTCAGAACCGCCAATTATGGACTGAAACCTCGATGAACTCTGAGCCGAACAAACCCTTTCTCCTCTAACTTTGGGCGTCAGGTGTTTGGTCTCAGCAGTGAGAGAAAAGCAACTAACACAGTTGAGAATTTCAATAGTAAAAAAACTTCACCCCCAAATAAATATGAAATGAGTAAATTCAGAGTTTATAAAATACTTGCATATTAAAAATGATTATATGGAGAATGATTTTTCATTTATTTAGTCTTATTTGCTATTTGTATGAATTTTCAGAAGAAGTAGCTGTCATTTCTTCCATGCTTTTTAATTTCTAGTGGATGCTTGCATGTGACCCTCACATCCTGCCACTTGCTGAATTCATGTGTGAGTTGCAGTAGCTGTTTTGCAGATCACCTAGGATTTGTGTGTAAATATTCACCTCACATTCAGAGAGAGACAGTCTTACTTCTTTCTCGTTTTCCGTCTTTTTTCTCATCAGACCTTGTTTCATCATTAGAGTCTATAATATAACACTGAGTAGGGTAGTGAGAATGAACCCATTTAAGTTCAAGGTTTAGTCTTAGGCTCAAGTATGATGTCAGACTAGGTTTTCATAGATGCTATTTATCAAAATGAGGAAGTTCTTGGGCTGGGTATTGCGTGACTTGTAAGCGCTAAGGTCTGGATTCGATCTGAGTAACCACATATAACAATGCTGGGTGTGGAGACTCAACGCCCACCAGCAATCAGATCCACATACCACAGTGCCAGATGTGGTGGCTCACACCTATAATCTCAGCACTCAGGAGGCAGAGGCAGGAGGATTGCTGTGAATTCAAGGTTGAGCTCAGGGCCAGCCTGAACTACAAAACAAAACCCCATCTTAATATAACAGCAACAACAACAAAAAATCACCTAGGAAGTTCTCCTTTTTCACATTTACTACACCACATTATGAATGCTGTTAAATTTTTCCCAATACTTTCTCTGATTTTATTGAAAGAAGCAGATCTTCGTCATATTTATTAGCATTTAATTAAGGATTTTTTTTGTGGGAGACAGGGTAAGAGGACGCAGCCGAAACCCTCGTGGCAAGCTCCAGTCTCCTGTGAGTCCTATAGCAAAAGGATTAACAAACAAAAACAACAAAATTGGAAATTTGAGAAGAAGGCTGAGCCCAGGCTCGACTCTTGCTACTCTGAGCAGCAGCAGCCAAAGCCAAATACCGCAAAGCAGAAGGGGGAGCAGAATAGGACATATGTCGAGCTTGTGCACCTTTATTTGGTACCAAGCCTTCACATGCATAATCCTAGCCCACATAAAACAGGGCAGTCCCACAATAATCCCTGGAGTTGAAGATTTTGTAGGACAGGGCAGACATCCTTAAAGCCTAGTAAGTAAATCCCAGTAAGTAAGTCTTAAAGTCAATAATCTTAGTGCAGTAGTCCTTGTAGTTTAAAATCCTGCAGGGTGGGGCAGAAATCTCTAAGTCCAAGTCCAAGTAAGTCATAATTTTTCTTTTACTCTCCTATCATACACTCTGTTCTGTGAGGTATCTACTGTAAAACCTATGATGGTGTTTTAAAATGGCCACAGCAATAACTGTAAAGACACTGATTCATCAATCATTCAGCATTTTTAATTGAAAACTGTGAAGATAACTTTTGATTAACATGTACATACAAGAATAATTCCAAGAACTTCCTTGTACATTTTTCAAACAGGTGGTTTACTGTCACAGTGGGGGACTGAGACTTTGCTATCATTCAGTGCTCTCCTTTGTGTTCCCAGTTCACCTGACTTCATGTGTGTGGGTGAAGTTGTGTACAGTTCATCTCTTGTGCAGGATCCAGTACCCACGACTGCCGTCAGAACCTAGGACAGTTCCACACTCCCAGCCTCTGGGGGCCGCTTTCTGTAACTGCACCTCCTTTCCCCGACTCTCCCACTGCTTGCCTAATCCCTGGAATTCACTACTGAGCCCACTATTTCTAAAGTGGCACGATTTAAAACAATGTTTCCTGGAGACTCACTGAAGGTGGTACGTGTGCCAGGGGTGTGCCCCCTCTGCTAGCACGGTGCGTGTCTAGTGCTGGTTCTGAGTCCAGCCTTGTGACGACCCTGCTCTTGGCTGCTGCAGTGAGAGCTTCCGTAAACTTGCATACCTTGGTTGCTGTCGGGTTGTCAGTATTACTCACATCGTCTTTCTCATAGTCGGGCAGTAAGGCCCATTACAGCTTTATTTGACTATCTTTTCACATGCTCATTTGTCACCTGTACATCTTTGCTGAATTTCTGTTAAATCTCATTTTCTAGTTTAATATTTTTAGTTCTGAGTGCACAGTTCATATATTCTAGGTAATATTTCTCTTTCCAGTTTGTTATTTGGAAATATTTATTGTTAGGCTATCGCTGGTTTTTGCTCATCTTTGCATAGATTTTCACAGAAGAGGACATTTTAATTTTTACGAAATTGTACCAATTTCCTCCTTTATTGCTCCATTTGGTATGAAGCTTCAGAGCAGTTTGTATACTCTTGCATCCTGAAGACACAGACCTTTTTTTTGAAATTTAGAAATTTTTTGAAATGTTAGAACCTCTAAGATTTTTGTATAGCTCTGGTATTTAGCTGGAGATGTCTTGGTTGCTGTTGTCCTGTGAATGTCTCATGCACCCAGAGCTGTGTGCTGAAAACGCCTCCTTCCTCCATCGCTTGGCCCCGGCATCTTTGTTACAGTACAACTGAGCATATTCGGGTGGGTTCGTTCTTGACAGTGCCACAGCCTGGCTATCTGACAAATACCAGAGTCCGGGTAGCTTAAGTAGCAGGACTTTGCTGTGTTACGACCCCGAGCACTGGAGGTCTGAGGTAAGATGCTAGCGGAGTTGTCTTCCTTTATTCCATCTGAAGTACTGTCATGCTGAATGTCCCTGAAGTGTTGCCGGCTGTGGGTGACCGTGGAGCGCAGTGTGTTGCTCTCAATCCGAGACGAGGGCCCAGGCAGAGAGACTTGTCCTGGGCCCACAGGTGCTGCTGTCGCCTTTCCTGAAGCAGAGCTAGTTTTCCTCACTTCGCTTGATTCAGTAAATAGTAGATTTTTACTTCATAAGAGTATTAACCAAATTAGTGTGCCGTTATCAAAAAAACCTTCACAAATGCTTCACTTGTGTTAAATGTTCCCATCCCAGTGTATTTAATCAACACAGGCACCTGTATGCGTTAGGATTTCCATAGGGAAACTGGATATTGTTCCTCTGGAAAAGAGAAACACCATGAAGGATGGTGAATTCAGCTTTCTGACAACTTGGAGGTTAGCTGATAAAATCTGAAATTAGAATGCTAAAGATAAAATGTGTCTTTATGCTATTCCATTTCGGAAACTACCTCTTTGGTACGGTGTCTAAGCTCTGAGCTGCAATATTCAGACACACTTATCGATACTTACTGGTAACAGTGTTTTACTACTTTAAATGAAAGGCAAGACCTTTATTTCTATGCACTTTTATCTTGTCTTCACTTGAAAATCTGTAATTGTCTTAATTTCCTTGTTCCTGGGGAGCACCGCAGCACGAGATGTCAGCAGGTTTGCATCAGCTCTGCTCAGGAGAAATCTAGTGTCCAGCAATGGTGAACTTTGTGTATCTTCTTGGCTGAACTAAAGGACACTGAGAAAGCAGAATAACATCACATTTCAGGCTCTTACTTGTGAGGATGTTTCTGGGAGAGAGGACTGTTTGAATCGGTAGGCTTAACGGAGAAAGTTGCCCAAGCCCACAAGATGAGCACCGTCCAGACCCGAGGGCGTGAGTGGAGGGAGAGGGGCAGCAGAGGCTCACGTGTGAGCGCAGGGTCCCTCGCCGCCTCCCCGCACACGCTGGCTCGCGGTTCCGGGCCCTTGGGACTCAGCTGAGGAGGAACGTTGCTGTCTCACCTCCACTCCCCACTCCTGGGCTTTGCACACCGGCCTTTCTGGTTCCAAATAAATTGGGGGTTTGCGGCCCCCATAGCTGTGTGAACCGAACCCTGTGGCCGTTCTGTATGCAGGTGTCGAGCGTCCGCTGGTCCCCTTCTGCGGTGAGTCCTGCTGCAGCACGAGTGCTGCATAAACCACGGTGACCCTGCAGTGTTAGGGACGACAACGAGGTGAAAGTCTGCGCCTGCTCAGTGCAAACACGTTTTCTGAGAAATATTTTCAACCTGCACTTAGCTGAATCCACAAGCATGGAACTTGTGGGCACAGCGGGCCGTGTGTGTGTGTGTGTGTGTGTGTGTGTGTGTGTGTGCACGTGTGTGCATGATCAGGTGTTTGTGTGCATGCACGCATTATCCAGCCTATTCTCTGCAGAGCTCAGGGCAGGACAGTCACTGGTGGCAGTGATCTCATGTGACAGGGCTCTGGGGTGAGCTTCAGGGACGGCCTGTGATTTATGGCACTGGCTCTCTGACCTGCTGGACTCAGTGGCTCAGTGGCTGAGCGCAGTGCTGCTGACGCGGCCGTGGTGTGGACTGTGCCAAGTGTGGAAGTGCTGCGCTGGGCGTTCATCCTCAGCCACTCCACAGAACCAGCGGGTTGTGTGCATGATGCGTTCGAGCACTTTGGGAAAAATGAGGAGTACGATAACGTTGCCTGGTTGCTGCTAATGTTCCTAGACAAAGTGGTGGCTGGAAAGATGGCCTCAGAATGCAGCACCCCACTCCAGTAGCACACAAATGACTCGCAGTTCCCCATCTGTGCTTCTGAGGGTCTCCCCTAGCTGTGTTGCTGGACATGGAGTCCACAGCGCTCCTGTGCTTGGACAGTCACAGCACAGCTTGGGCTCCCTGCCTTGGGTGGTGCTGCTAGGTGAAGGCTGACAGGACCCAGATCCTGTGAGCTTCGGTGGAGATGGATGAGCAGGTCCCGATGCAGCTGAAAAAAGATCCAGAGCCCTTATCTTCTGATGAGTCCTCTGGTCAGTACACCCCAACTGCCCTCATAGCGGTCTCTCCGGCTGTGGTGCTTCGGAAGCTCCATGGGCGCAATCCCTGCCTTCCCACCTCTGCCCGAGCCTGGCGCTGCCTGAGTGAACTGGACGGCATCTCTTGAAGCTCATGCCGTGCAGAATGGTGCTCATCCTCTTGGGGATCCAACCTCAACACCTCTCTGGGCTTCTACAGTTAGCTGGACTCCAGTCCTGGCAGCCTTGTAAGGTGAGGCAGGCAGTGTGACCCTTGAGGTCTTCTGTGCTCCAGAAGGACTGTCAAGAGTCTTCCGATTCACATCAGAGAATAACCTGGGAAACGTGTGGTCATGGATAATTAAAGGTGTGAACAGTGTGAAGTTTCTCTCTTTCTTTTTTCCCTCTGTTTCGGGGATCAAACTCAGGATCTTGTACTTGCGAGGCAGGCATGGCACCATTGAGCTACATCCCTGCACCTTAAAGTTTCTAATATGTAGCTATTTAGGTCCAAGGAAGGACCAAGCACATCAGTAAAAATTTGTACTGTCAGTCTGTGTCTCAGGCTTCCTCCTTTACCTTGATCGGAGGAAATAGCCCTGGGAACACCTGACTGCAGACTCTGACCTGCCACTGCTTACAGGACACCCGCGCTGTTCTGTGGCTTCCGTCAGAGGAAGGTCAGCAGAGATCAGGTCAGTGAACCTGTAGCTCAGGTCTGTCTAGGGCTGTGATTACTTCCTGGCTTCCAAAATGCATCGTGCAAGTAGAGCTGCTGAGCAGCTGGCAGGAGCCTGACGTCGGTCCCTTGACTTGCAGAGTGGTGGGAACCCACGTGAGGCCAGTGAAAGCGCCTCTGCCTTCGGAGCGCGGAGAGTCAGCAGCGACGCACTCGCGGGCGGATGCGGCGGGGTGTGTGTGTGTGTGTGTGTGTGTGTGTGTGTGTGTGTGTGTGTGTGTGTGATTCCACCCCATGGACTTGAAAGATGAGGGGCGGTCATTGCCGCCACCTCCCCACTCATCGCCTGTCTCGCCCGTGCACAGGAGACAGACGGGTCTTGGAGAATGGAGGGATTACAGTCCTGAGCTAATTGGTAATGGTGGCAAACTGCAGCTGCTGGACCAGATGTGAATTCATCGCTTGTGCAAATTGATACGTCTCTAGATACCTGCACTGCAGCTAGTAACTTCTCGGTTCCCTTTCTCACCCCGGGCCCTAAGCCCCCTCAGAAGAAGTTTGATTGCAGCTGGAAAAAATTAGCAGTATCTACCTCAGGAGATATCAATTTTCCAGCCATGTCAGTTTTGGCCACAGGAATCTTGATTTTTTTTTTTCTTTTTGAGCCAGGGTTTCACTTTTGTAGCTCAGGCTGGCCTGAGCAATCCTCCTGCTTCTGCCTCCAGAGTGCTGGGATTACAGGCGTGAGCCACCACACCTGGCACTGTGGTACGTGGTTGTGATGGCTGGTGAGTGAGTCTCCACACCCAGGATTGTGGTGTGGTGACCAGGGATCGAACCCGCGTCTTTGTGCTTGCAAGGCAGGTGCTGGAACCACTGAGCCAAATCCCCATCGTAACCACAGGGATCTTAATTGCCTTTTCCTTCCACCTGGTATCCATTGACATGTTATTTTGCTGGCACTGTGGTAACTGGACCTATTGAGTGAGAAGCAGCTATCCTAGACTGATTGAGAGGATGTTTGTATGTCGGAGGAGAGGAAATGCATCTGACTAAAAGGCAGTGCACATGCTGAGCCATCAGTCCCTTTAGTGAGCCAGAAGGAGTACAGTGCGTAGTGGGTTTGCTGGATTGATTGGAGGTTAGTATGAGTGAGGAGCCCAGCAGGGTGGTCTGGGGCTCGGGAGACCCACTTGAGGGCTGCTGCCAGTGGCATAAGAGGAAAACAGGAGGGGAGGATTTCATGCTGCTATTTCCCAGGAATAGCTTCGTTGCAGCTGGTTTTCTTGACAGGAAATCAGCTGTTCTTGGAGGAGTGAGTCTTCACTGTCGCTGCGGATGGCGGCTGTTCTGTTCGAGGGAGAGCTCTGGTCCCGACCTTTGTCCTAAGCGTCACTTCCTGGCTGCAGTGCAGATCTGTCAGCGTGTGGCGCACGCCCTGTCCTCCAGCCTCTCGCACTGGCCCTTGGGCTCCACACAGGCCCTTCAAGCTCCCGCTGCGGATTTATTGCCCTCCTGATAGAAACCAGCCTGAGACATCGCCGTGGGCTCTTTGCCTTCGGCTGAACCCTTGGGGAACATTTCCATGGGATCCAGCCCCTTGGAAGTGGGTCTCTGGCATACGGTCCATCTCTTATTCTCCTTTGCATTTGACTTTTAAGGTGAATATTAATAAGATTTGTCTATAGATTTGTGGGTCTGCATTAAATCTGACTATGACAGTGGGCTTATTTGGATTGGGAGGAAATATTTTTCTCATTTGGCTATATTATTCTGGCCCATTTTTGTACATTTTTCTTGGTAGGAGTAATGGACAGGTTGAATTATGTGCTGATCTGTAGCATCTGGTCAGTGTTTTTTCCGGATGTCCAGGTGGTTAACAGAAAGCTGCCAGCTGAGGTGTATGAAGAAGAGGCAGCTAGGTGGAGCTCTCAGAGTGCGCGGTAAAAGTGGAGATACCTGCCCTGTGTGTTCATTAAAGGGTGACCACAGCCAAAAGGACGTGTAACCACATGGCTGGATGGCTTCTGTGATCCCAGGCTCTTTCCTCACGTGTCCCTGACACTGCCAGATGGTCTCATAAGTGACCTGTCCACAGTGGCAGTGGCACATGTTATGCGTGGTCTCAGCGCCGTGGGCTTAGCCCTGTGGTCTCAGCACCGTGATCTCAGGGCCATAGTCTCAGCACCATAATCTCAGAGCTGTGGGCTCAGCGCCGTGGGCTTCTGCTCACCAAGGATGATATGACAATGCTGAGTGCTGTGTGTCAAGTCTGCCAGCGGCAGAGGACACGGCCCCACCCTTGTACAGCCCCACTCTCTGAGGGACCAGCCAGCAGCCCAGTGCCGGGCTGGTTACTGTGGGCACTTCCGTCACAAGAGAGGCAGATCTGTGTTCTGACCGACACACACTTATGTGGATATTGGTTTGCCCTCCCTGCATGCAGCACTTGTGCCAGATCTAAGGGTCTGGGTGGAGCTGCAGAATGCTTTATGCACACAGTGTTTCCCACAGCACTGCTCCTGATCAGGGAACTCTCTCACAATAAATGAAGTGCGGCCTCAGCCTGTGCTCATGGAACTACGTGGGTTTACCATGTTTTCCCTCCTCCGGGGGCTGAGGCTAGCCAGACCAGTGGAATGCCTTGTAGAGACTGGGTTATGGTGCCATCTGGGACTGTAGCACCTGACAGGGAGAGAGGGAGGAAGCAGGGACACCATTTCTGCCCGGCAGGAGGGTGAGCCTTGAGTCCCTGTCAGCTCCAGGGCGGCTTCTGTCCTGCTGTGTGAGCAGAACTGAAGTATCCTCCCTGCAGGGTGGGGAGTGGAGAGCTCACGTCCTCCTGCCTCTGCCTCCCGAGTGCTGGGATGACAGGCGGGAGCCACCACGTCCGGCACTGTGGTATGTGGTACTGGTTGCTGCCGGGCGTGAGTCCCCATGCCCAGTATGGTATGTGGTTACCGAGGATCAAAACTGGGCCCTTTCTCTTGCAAGACAGGCGCCGGAACCACTGAGCTAAATCCCCCGCCCTTAACTATTCTTTACATGCTATGTTTTCTAGTTTTCTGTTTTTCATGCTATGCTTCTTCCTTGTCTTTTTTTTAACTGATACAAAATTTAGTGTCATTTTTATAGTGTATTGTTTTGCTCATGTTGATTTTGCTTCAAGTCTTAACATACAGAGCTGATGAACGTGTTGAAAGATAGTGTATTATACCCACTTACAAATGCAAACACCTCAGTGCCTTGAATGTTCACAAACTGCTTTCATTTTTTTTGTGGCTTTTTTTCTAATATATGAGTCCTAGTGTTTTTGTTATTGCTTCACTTGTTTTTAAGAGTGTTTCAGGATGCCAGGAACTGTTCAGCTTAATCCATAATTTTATAGTTTTTAAAATTTTTTTAACTTCTTGCATTTCAGTCCTTTACCTATCATTTTTCTTACAAAATTTGTCATACTTCAAATTTTAACGATAATTACTCTCACAAGTTCAGGAAAATGTTTAGATAAGATCCTAAAATTGGCTTTCCCCATTTGTATTTCTGGAGTTTCAATCACTATGTTTTGGATTTTCTCATTTTCTTCATCTCTTTTATACTTTTTTTCTTTTTACTTTTGTATTCTAATTTCTTCATCTGTTGGCTGCATTTTATTATTCAAGCTCCAAGTGGGCCAAGTTTTGCTGTCCAGCCTGTTCATTGCACTTCTAAAATTGTCACATTCTCTTTATGTTTCTTAATAAAAGATCTATATCCCTTCTCCTTTTCGATGGAAAATAGGGAATAGTTGTCTGAGTTTTGTGTCTAACAGGTTTTCTCTCAGGTCTAGCTCAGTGTGTTTTATTTGTTTTGAGCTTTTGTTTGCAAGGGATGTTAAGAAGTTGTGGTCATAAATATGTCTCCTGAAACTTTTAATTGTAGTTCCACATTTAAATGTAATTAAATGGTTACCACATTTGCGTTTAGTTCTAAAGTACTACTTTAAGAGAAAGTTGGTATTTCATCAAGTGAAAAATGGCAGCTTTACTATAATTTATCAAAAACACAAAAGTTCATTGCAACTATGATAAGCTACTAAGCAATTGAGTCATGGAACAGTAATTGTATATTTGAGTGCAGTATGTGAAAACATTTTAAAATTATTTATTGAATTTTTCTGTTGGAGAGAATGTACTTGACAGTCCATTTGAAGGGCAGGGGAAGCCGGGAGCACCGTTGGCGGGTGTGGGCCATGCTCTGACCTAGACTAGAGGTGCAGCCAACCTTGGCTGGTAGAGGGTGGGACTCAGACCAGGCCTGGGGCATAGTAGATGTAGAAAACCTAAACCTCTTCTTAATTTTAGGAGTCTAGTCACAGTTATTATTACAAACAAAGAGGTAATGTTAGATCAGAATCATGCCCTATTTTATAAACTTAATTTTTGCAGTATGGAACTAGAGGTTATAATGTGGTTTGTTATTGTTTTTAAACCTAATTTTTCTTTCTGAAAGACCAGCAGGGACACCTAAGATATGCTCCTCATGAGCTCCAAAATACATTTCATTAAGTTTTATGTAGAGAACACATTTATGCCTGATTTCGCTCAGATGTCTCTCTGCACCTTAGAAAGCACAGAGTTTGGACATTTGATTTGTGTTCAAGGACTGTGTGTGACCTGTGAAGTGCACATGGAAATGTGGACATGTGCAGACGACGTCTTTTTATCTTACATGTATTATTTACATGCCATGAATGTGAGACAAAAGAAGACTTTGAGGCTTGTTTTCCCCTCTCTCTTATTTGTTTCAAAATTACATTCATTTGTGGCTAATATATTTTTTTCAAATTCTGTTTCTATTTTAGGCTAGACATCTCATAGAGAGGTTTTTTAATCAACAAGTAGAAGCTCTGGGCAGACGTGCAGAACCACTGCCGCAGATATACTATATTGAAGGCACCCTGGAAATGGTGTGGATTAACCGCTGCTTCCCGGGGTACGGGATGAACGCCCTGAAGCACCCTCGCTGTCCCGAGTGCTGCGGTATGTAAGGGACTGGGATTTCACCTTGCGTCGACAAAAACTCATTACTTTCATTATGCCTAAGTGAGTGGCTGTCACTTAACATTACTCTCATTGAAGCATCACTTTGGGTTGTGTGAAGTAGTGTTTGAAAGGACTACGTAACGCCAGAGACAGGAAGAGCGTGTGGCATTAGGGATCGTGAGCACTGGCAGTCAAATGGAATGAAACACATAGTTCTGAGTCATCTACAGTTATTTATCCTAAAAACAGCAACATGATTTAGATTTTAGTCTCTTCTTGAGAATGTACTGGCTAGTCAGGCTACATATCTTATTCCTTTTTAAAATAAGTATTTGAATTCCTTTGGTAGCGGTTGTTTTCTGTAGCTGTTGATCGCAGCCCCGCGGGATCCAGCCCCATTCTGACACTCCCACCTTCACTCTGTCACAGGAGGGTTCCGCAGGGGCCTTGGCTTAGCTTTCTGTTTTCTGTACAGGGATCGAACTCGTGACTTTGTGCTTGCGAGGCAGGCATCGGTTGGCTTTGAGTACTGTATGTAAAAACTCCACTTTGCCTCTCTGTCCTGAGGAGTTCAGAGGAGAATTTATTTTTGTCTTAAGAAAGCTTTCTGGTACAAATATATCCGAACCAATAGGATTTTCATTTAGTTGTCTCTGATTAAATTTTCTTCTTTCTACTAAGTTAGATTAAAACTTTTTCTGGTAGTAAAACATAAGTTTTCTTTCTACTTTCCTTGGTTAGATTTTTCTTTATCATTTTTCTTGTCATTTTGTTTAAATATGTGAAATTTAATACAACGCATTAAGGTCATCACAAGAAACAGAATAACAATTTAACAGATGCAGCGCTCCTAATTGATTACATATGCCATTCTAGTACACATATGCATGGAGAAAAGCCTAGAAATACACAGCAAAGAAAACAGAATGTACAAGGTTAGCTATGTTTACACACTTGCATTTTTCTTCAATGCACTAAAAAGGTAAACTAAAATTGTTTAGACATTTGCATCGCAATCATTTAGAATTTTGCATTCAGCAGCTCTTACAAGTGAAGTAGTGATACAGAATCTCCGAGATTTACAACTAATTCTGCCACTGTTTTTTTTTTAACTTATAAAAGTTTAAACAGCCTCACAACTTTCAAAGCACCTAGTTTCATTCTGTAATCATAACATTCACATTACTACATGCTGAACTTTTTGATCGTGTTCATTAATCAGTTATTTCTGACAACAGACCTCACCAGAATATACCAGAAAAGTCAGATGTAAATCTGAAAGATATTTTCTATCCCTGAAATACTGTTTTGTTTTTCCAAATATATGGCTGCTGTCCACAGAGTCTAGGGACATAGGAGGTGGCATCTGTGAAATGAAGAAGGGAACAAGGGGCTGAATGAAGTACAGGGAAAAGACTGAGACAGACGAGTCAGAGGAGATGTGGCACGTGCGGGAGGAAGGGACTCCGCGGTGCTCTGCAGCTGGTTGCGCTCACTTTGGAGGTTGCTGGGGCAGGCGTGGCGTCAGCCAGCGCAAGATGAGCCGGGAGCAGCTGGGTGCGGCTCTGGGCCAGCGCTGGTGCGAGCTGTGGGGGCGCGGCAGGCCTGGAGAGGGCGGTTCAGAGTCAGGGTGGGTGTCCGCTCACTGGGAGGACCGGAGCAGGGAAACTTGTGTTTGTGTTTCAGACTCACTGTCCTTCCTCCCTGGGCATATTTACTAGAGATCTGCCGAATTTCTCACTTCATTCTGTGCTGTCCTAAGACAAGTAAAATATTTTAAAATCTTGGAAACAGCCCAACTGGAGACTGACTAGAAGATGTCAGGTTTAAAAATTTAAAAAGGAGTACTACTCAGCCATAAAGAATGGTACATTAGAGACGTTTGTAGCTAAATGGATGCACCTTGAGGCGATACTCATAAGTCAATAAATAGGACGCACGAGTGTAAATACTGCATCGACTTCCTAGTGTGAGAGGCTGAAGCTGCACATGAGGTTCAGGATGTAGGTCGGTGCTCAAAGCGGAAAGGAGCGCGGGCAGGCAGGGGCATGAAGAAGGGAGAGGGAAAGGCTGGTGGTACAAAGGAAAACACAGAAATAGAGCCTGTGTATGTGGGGATGGAGGGGTGAAGGGAGGGCAGGGGAATGGAAAACGCCAGACTCAAGATGCATCATGTGCGGTACAGATTCCCAGTGAGGAACGTGATCACGGTGAATTCCTAAAATGTGCCAGTAAACTCCATTCATTAAAAATGATAACTGGAATTGCCTTTCTGCAGTCGCCATCTTTGTGGCTAAGTGAGAGAGAGCTCCCCTGTGTGGCCGAAACCCATTAAATGCCACACTCCCTCCGGGTGCCATCACCTCAGTCGCCTGTGGTCTCTGACCCAGAAGCCACGGCTTCGTATTTCTAATGGAGCTCGCGTGACTCAAACACACGTTCAAGTCCTTCTCCACCTGCGACTGCGGGTGACGCCATGACCAGCTGAAGTCAGCATGTGCCCCGCAGTGAGCATTGTTTGATTGTGTAGGGAGAGGCTCATAAAGTGCAGGAGTTATTTTGAAAATGGCTTGTTTCAGGAGAGGAGAGGCACCATGTCCATGTGCGGCAGGAAGACTGAGGCCAGGATGCTTGTTATGTAAGAGGGATGCATGTATTTCCTTAACAATACAGTGGACTGCTTGATTCTTTAATTTTTTTTTTTTTAGGTTTTTTGAGACAGTGTCTCGCTTTGTGGTTCAGGCTGGCCCTGAGCTCAGCCTCCAACTCACATCAGCAATCCTCCTGCCTCTGCCTCCCAAGTGCTGGGATGACAGGCGTGAGCCACCACGCCCGGCACTGTGGTATGTGGTACCGGTTGCTGCTGGGCATGAGTCTCCACACCCAGTATGGTATGTGGTTACCAGGGATCAAACCTGGGCCCTTGCGCTTGCAAGACAGGCACCGGAACCACTGAGCTAACTCCCCGGCCCTAATTTTTACTTCAAGATGGCAAAGACCGATTATAAGTTGGTGGCGATACAGTACTTCTACCTGCATACTTTTTCTGTTTCACTTCCTACTATATTACCAGTATAAAATTTCTTTATAACATTTCATTTAGCATTATGTATTATGTTTATTTTTAATTTTGTCTCTATTTTTATATTTTGTGCTACTGGAGATTAAAACCTGGGTGTTATGACCAAACTATACCCCACTTGCTTTTATTTTTTATTTTGAGAAAGGGTTTAAGCCAGTACACTACCCACACTGGGCTCCAACTTGCCATCCTCCTGCCTAAGCTTGCCAGAGTGCTGGGTTTACAGGTCTGTGCCAAAAGACCTGGCTACAGA
>PVIR01011576.1:0-46785 GCA_004026965.1 Petromus typicus
AGGCCTGGAAGAAAAAAAAAGTCTAAGAAGCACAAACAAGCCTAGCAAGTACAGATAACCTTGGGTAGCTTTGTATCCTGAAGTTGAAGTCTTCGGAAAGTTTAAATTTAAAATGAATTTTCCTTTTTCTCTTCTCTACCAATCACATTTCTCCTATCCTGCCTCAAACCTATGGTGTTTACACTGAATTACATCCCTACCCCCTCATTTATTTTTATTTTGAGAAGGATCTCGCTGAGTCACTCAATTGCCTAGGCCTGGACTCAAATTCATGATCCTTGTGCCTCAGCCTCCCAAGGTGCTGCATGCGCTCTTCAGGGTTAAATAAATAATTTATTCATTAAAATATTTATTCAGGGAATAAATAAATAATTTCCAGAATCCCTGGGACTGAAAAGGTGTGGAAGAGATAGGAGAAGGGAGCTGTCCCTGAGGATTTCCTCAGGCTGGACCATGGAGGCTAGAGCGTTCTGGCCCAGTCTCAGGGACAGAGGTATCCTTGGCCCCTAATTCCAATCTGGATCATTCCCCTCATCCTGCTCTTGAGACCCCAGCACCTTCTACTCATTCCTTTTTGCAGTAAAGAGTCTTTTTGGTTCTAAATTATTCTGGTAAATTCTCCCTATTTCTACTTCCTATATGTAAATAGCCTCTAAGCTTTGTCATTGAGATAGAATTGAATTTGGCCTGGAGAGGGAAAAAAAAAAAAAAAAAAAAAAAAAGCCCATAGTGCCATTTGTGACTCCTTAGAAAACTTAAATGACTCACCCTGTAATAAACCATTTTAAATGGGATCTGGTGAAATACAGTAATTGGTTTCTATAATAGTTCCTACCCTAGCAATATGGGTTATATTCCTAGAGTTTGGTATGTGTCAGCATTTCCATTATAATAACAGTTCAGTTTTGCAGGGTGTGAAACTCCTTGGTTAAGTCTTTTGTTTAATGCATGTCCTACTATGCTGGATCTCTTCAGTCTGCCCCTCCCAATCCTCTCCCTCACTTTTGTCCTGCTCCATTCCTGGGGCAACTGACCTATGGAGAAACATCAGTATTCCTTCCTTTTCCTCTTCCTTTACAGTTGGGCTAGATCAACAGGAGTATCAACAGGAGAATGGAGGAGGAAAGGAACAAGCTCTGGGTATTCTTACCTTGCTCTTTCCTTTTAGGGTCATCCCAAACCATGTGTCACCCTACTGAGGATCTGGGTTCTACTTAGTGGCTTTTGCTGAGAAGCGCTGTATTGAGGGACATTTCTTCTTTCTGCTCAGAAGGAGAAGGACAAGAAGTGGTAATGAGCTCCCCGTGACTGAACCAAATCAGGGGTCTTGCTCAGGCTCTTGATCTTCTCAACAAAGTATTGAGCAGGACACCTAAAAGGAAAAACAAGATCAAAGATTTATTGAAAAATGCAAGCACACTCCACAGGGTGAGGTTTTAAGCATTATTGTTTGGAGCTGCGTTGAAGGTTGGTCTGAGGCTTCGTCTCTGCCAGTGTGCAGCTTGGCTGTGCCCCTCCCTGGTATGGTGGAGTTTTTGGCCTTTTGTGGCCCTTGGAGGAACTGTCAATGGTGCTGGGGGTGGGGGGGTCAACACAGCATTGCTGATGATTGGTAATTAAAGTCCGCTTTGGCCTGAGGGTGGCTAAAGACTACTGGGCACATGCCAGGAGACTGACTGTATAAATTAGGTTATCTGGTTGGTTTTCTCCATTGTATTTGGCCCCAGAGGTCCAATTCTAGGCTAAGGTTTAACTCAGAAGGTAAACATAGTCCAGAAAACGAACTCCAAGCAGACCTTTCCTTGTTCCATCTGCCATTTCCTTGGCTGCCTCCTACCTCCTTAGCAGCCCCAGGTCACTGCCCTCTCTTCCCCTAGACTCTCCTGGCCTTTGTAAAGGGTCATTCATCAAACTCCTGGAATTATCCTCTTGTGACCATGCTACCTGCTTTCTGGTGGAACTTTTGTCTGTCTGCCCTGTAGCAAGTGTGATGTTGGGTGCTGGGAACTAAGATGAAGAATAAAACAGCAGCTACCTTTCTAAGAGCTCATTCTTGCTGAGGACTGTCCTAGGGTCTCTGTGTATCCGCTTATTGAATCCTTACAGCCTCTTGAGGGATAGGTTATTATTGTTCCCATTTTATAGATAAGGTCACTGAATCTCAGAGGTGTTGATGATTTTCTTACACGGACACAGCTAATCCCTCCAGGACCCAAGATTCTTGACTACCTGGCGATGCTGTGGCCTTTGAGGAGGAACTGACTCAAGGAAACACATGGCTGGATAACTGAATTAAAATTGGGATAAAGTTTTGTGTGTCTTAAAGGAAGGGAAGGAAGGTTACATTGAAGGGGTTGAGGTGCACCTCACTCCAGGCTGCTTCTGTGCCCCATTTTCTCCTGAAGACTTTTCAAGTTGATGTCACTTTTGTCTTTAGAAAGTTCAAGTAGAGTCCAAAGTCTCACTGAGGAAGGGCAGTCCACACTGAGATCTTTAAGAAAGGTAGCAAAGCTCTTCTGGGATGGGACATTCCAGGGACTCTTGAAATCCACTCAGGTGACAGGATGCTGTAGCAGAGAGGACTGCAAGTGAGTGTATTCCAGGAGCAAGAGGCAAAGGCTTTGAGATGGGAACTCGTGGATGCTTTCTCTTTCTTGGGGGTTATACGTGGGGATGCTAACCTCTGCTCCTCTGCTGTCCTGGGAGCCAGCCCCCTACTCGGAGTCTCAGGGGCCCGTGGAAGGACAAGGCCCCGGAGAAGCCACAAGGCACTACACTGATCCCAGGCTCTGGAAGGCTCCAGGTTACCCCAGCTCGGATCCCTGGCTCTAGGGCCAGGCTGGGACCAAGCCCCTGGGGGAGTGGCAAGACCACCTCCCAGCTCCACATCCTGACCCTGCTGTATCCTGTCTGTCCTGCAGGTTCACTGGAGCCAGCCTCCCGGCCCCTGTGATCAGCAGCAAGAACTGGCTGCGGCTGCACTTCACGTCAGATGGCAACCACCGGCAGCGTGGCTTCAGCGCTCAGTACCAAGGTAGGCTCAGCGCGAGCTCCTCTGGAGCCAGCACCGACAGGCTCGTGTCCAGGGCTCTGCTGCCCTGCACCTGCCCTCTATCCTGGTCCTTCATCCCAGGGAGTGACATTCCTTGGATGGTAGCCCAGGCAAGCTGAGCACTGGATAGGCAGCATGTAATGCCATCTTCACTGTTAGTTATACTGCCAAGTGCCTGCTGCCCTCATCCCTGTAATAGGGACAAGGAAGATGGTGCCCAGCAAAGTCATGAACCAGAGCCAGCCTTTTGCTCACCAACGTAAACCTGTTCTCTGTGTGGAGGGGGCACGCCCCATCCCACACTTGCACCCATTTTCCTTTGACCTAGAACACAGTTGTATTGCAAACACAGACAACATCACTTCAGGGAGCAGTGGTGCTCATGTGCTCCAGTCTGGGAAGAGCAGTCCAGGGGTGAGAGACAACACCAAGAGTGACAGATGAAAATTTTGAGTAAGCACATTTCTGCTCCAATCATGAAGAATTTCCAGGCCCCAAGAGCCACCCACAGAAAGAAGCAAGTTAATCCAGAGAAGGGAGGTCGGGCTCTCCAGCAGAGGAGATCTGACATGGCAGTGTATGCATAGGAGCTTATTCCAAATACTCCAGATTTGTAAAGAGCAAGGGTTGACCTCTAGACATGTCCATCAGTCCTATCCATCACATGTTGCTATGAATTTGAGTTATTTGACAATGTACTTACATCATGCACCCATTGAGGATAGGATGAAGCCCTCAACAAAGCCCTAGGGCTACAAGGCCAAGTTCCTGCTGGCCCACCCAGACCCCCTTCCTCAGGTCCTGGGGCCAGGCACTCCAGCTAAAAAGTAGAATGAAAGCTGCAGGAGAGACAGAAGCATTATCTGTAGGATCCAAGCCTTTTGTGAGTCGCCTCCGTCACTCCCGGCCTAGGGTAGCAGGTCACCTTTGAAATATCTACAAAGTAAACAAGAAACCCACGGTCAGAGGAGCTTTCCTGGAGGTGTTTTGTCAGTGCCAAGGCTGGGCTTTTGTGTGGGCGGTACCCATCTGCATCCCTCTATTGTGTTTTTCCAGATAGAAAAGTCGGGCTGAATGTTAGGACGTTTTCCAGTTAAAGAAGTGCCAGGTTCTTCTCAACTTTTGTGACCAAGGGGCCATTTGACATAGGGATAGGTTGAGGTTTGATGCCAGACAAGAGCCCAGACCAGGCAGTATCTAGATCACATGCTGATTGCCAGCCTACTGTGTGCCAGAGCCTCCACATGCATTGTCCCCTATAGTCCTCTTCGTCGCACGGGGACATAGGTGGTTTTGTTTGAATTTTTTCAGCAGGGGCTCAGACAGGTATATAAATAGCCCAAGAATCACACAGCCCGTACATAGTGAAACTTGAGTTGATTCAGTCCTATGAGCTTTTCTGAAAACTCACAGTGTCTTTTCATATGGTATTTCTTTCCTTATGGTCTCCATTTTCCTATTTGACTGATGTACACACACACACACACACACACACACACACACACACGCTCCACACATATAACTACACACAGGCAACTAAAGGGAAAATGTAACCAAAAGGTATTTACTCTCACTAAATGTGACTACCCTGAAATTTTCTTTTCCATCTTTAAATGCTGGCTGTAACCTTTAAGTTAATTTCAAAACTCTGTAGCAGAGGATAACTCACAATCTGAAAACCTCATTTCATTCCTGGGCTACTTGACAGCAGATCCACCATCCCCTAACCCAGCCCACTCAGGATCTGCATGTCCCTGTGTGTCTATGTCTCAGGTGGCTGCTGAGATAGTGGACACACAGCACAGTGGTCCTCACTCCACTCTAGCTGTGGTTTTTTATTAGCCCCATTTTACAGATGAGGAGAGTTTGCTGTAGAGAGCATACACTTCACACTCAGTCTCACTAACAGTATATCAAGGCTCAATTTGAACCCCAATGGTGTTAATCTGGATCTTCGATGCTTCAGATTGTGATTGCGTTGATCCATGATTCTCCCCTGGGACATACATCTAGTGTTTTCTGGATGGAAAATGCATGGGACAAGGATGTAAAATGATCACTAATAATTGAGTTGGTGACTTTGTAGAGCACAGTTCTCAACCTCAGTACTGTTGATGGCATGGGTGAAGACTTCTTGGTTTCAACCAAAGAGGGTTTAGTGAAAGGACATTTTACAGAAGTGAGATTGGGGCGAACAGAATCCACAGGGATGGTAAGGTTCACACCCAGGGACCTTTACCATCCCTCAGCTATAATGGTTCAGCTACTGAGTAGCAGTAGCTAAAGGTTTAGCTACTGAGTAGCAGTGGCTGAAGCCACAGAAGAGAGGCCTTTTGGCAGACTAGTAAAGCCAGTGCCCACCCATAATACAGACGGAATAGCCACAGGATCATTGACCTGACTTCCTTCTCCCTCTCCAACCTGCCGACCCAACAGGAAGCCAGTGGTCCTGCTCTGCCTCCCCTGTGCCCTGGGTGACTGGATGCTGTGACCAGTGAGCCCCCTTCCTTGCAGGAAGTTGGCAGGGATCAGCCCCCTGGGGCACAGAGCAAGGCAAATAAATCTACACACTGGGCTCTGAGCCTTGAGTGACAGGTGAAGAATAATCATCCGCAGGGGATTAGTTTCATGCATGCTTGGCTTTCGAACATTAGACTCAATTACCAACTCTCACTATACTGATGGGTAGTTTTTCTGAGAGAAACAACAACTAAATTAAAATTTAAAAAGATAAATAAATGACCCACAACATGATACATTCCACCCTTGTCTTAGTCCAATCAGAGTTTCGGGCTTTTGTGTCAAGACAGTTTCATCTGATATTCATAGTACTAGAAGGTCTGAATGCTAGTCAGAATGTGCCTCTAATTGGCTGTCAGGTGATAGGCAACATATTCAATTTCACAAACAATGTCTGTGTGACATTGCCATATGACTGTAGAAAAATGAATACAGCAAGGCCCATCTCTGCTCTCAGGAAGAACAAGCTAAAGAGAGGCCCAGACATTCCACACAGCCTAAGAGCCATAATAGAGGCCTGAGTTCTAGGAGTAGAGATGAAGGACCACTTACTTTTGCTGGAGAGACTTAAGTCGAAAAGGAACAAGAACAAGAAAGAGGCAATCACTTAAAGTATGGTCTCCAAAAGATGCCAGACAGACAGCTGGACGAGTAGGGAAAAAACACGAAACAACCTCAAACTGTTAGTGGAACCACAAATATGCATGTACATGTGGACTGCAGCCCAAATGCAATACTCTAAATTGTCTCTGAAAAGCTCTTATACCGAAAGTGGGTTCCACATTTTAAAACAGTTTAAGAAAAGAAAAGACAAAAGAAGAATATTTCATGACACATGGAAATTTATGAAATTCAAATTTCAGTATCCATAAATAAAAGACATTGGAAAGCAGTTATGTGCCTTCAGTTCCACTTTGACTTCAACTGCTTTATAGCAGGCAGAGCTGAGCGGTTTGTGACTAGGGTAGTAACTGTGAGCCTAATGTATTGATTCTCAGCCTCTTCACAAAGTTTCCAACATCTGGGCAAGTCTGCCATCCAGAGCAAAGGTAAGCAGGGAGGGGGCTGCAATTCTAGAAGCTGAAAGGTTTAGTAGAGATCAAGTGCTGAAAAGCTCAATGAGTTGGATTTCATCCATGGATCATGGATGAGGGCAGAGAAGACATTTGGAATCAGAGATGTGATCACATTTCCATTTTAGAAAAGTCTTTGCTCTAGGATGAACACAAGAAGAAGGCTCAAGAGCCTTTGAGCATTATGACCTTTATCGATCTAGATGTCTCCTAAAACCTTATGCAATCAAAGCTGGAGCTTTTCAGAGGAGACTGTATCTAGAGTATATAATGCTGGGCTTCAGGATGCAATTCTGGAATTAATTTTGCGAAGCTAGGATTAAGGCCTCCCCCAACCTACATCTTAGTGCTATCCATCCCAAGGGTGGTAGAGTAACCTAGATAGGTTCCAAGGGACAGAAAGAGGGCTGCTGTTGGTGGTGCTTGTTTCTTGCAGCTTGCTGCTTTTGCTGCCTTCTGCCTTCCATTAATTATTTCTCCTCTGTGATGCCCTTCAAGTGCCATCCAGCCAGTTTTGGACTGAAATCTACAAACTATGAGCCGAAATAAACCTTTCCTGCTTTACCTTTAACTTTGAGTGTCAGGTGCTGTAAGGAAAGTAACCAAGAGAAGCATACAGTGATAAGTGTATAAACAGGAGTGAAGTTGGAGAGGAAGAAACAGACAGACTAGGAGGGAGGACTTCAGGATGAACCATACTGGACTCATGACTCATTGGATTTGGTGGATGCGGGAGAGGATGGAATTAAAGAGATGAAAGAGTCAGTGGTGAGTCTTAGGTTTCTAGCTTGAGCAAGTGGATGAAACATGACATTTTTAACCACGATGGCCTGGGGCAGACACAGAGAGTGATAAGAGATGAGTTATGTTTGAGATAGTGATTCTTCATTAACATTAGGATATCAGGGTTGGAGGACTAGCTAGTAGTCAATCTCCTATTCTGTGAGTCTGATGCTCAGGGAAGGGTTTGGGCTACAGAAAAAGATTGAAAGTTTCAAGCCAAAGTAGAAGCCTAGCTTACCATTCCCCTCTCCAAATATTTAACATGACAGAATGGTGCCAAAAGAGTGGTTTTCAAAGTGGATTTTCCAGAGAACAAAGGGGTCTCCCAGCAGGTGCTTTGATAGGAGATGGGAGGGTGGTATACTGCCACGAACAATCTCTTTTAGATCTAGTCTGTGTGCTATTTAGCCAAGATCATTTTTTAAAAATTGATTTTATTGGTACACTCTATATACATGTTATGATCACAATCAACATTGAGAATTTGTATCAGTCCATGACATGACTTAATTCTCATTTTTCCCCCTTCCCCTGTGAGTTCATTAAACAGTTCTTTGAGGAAAGTTTTAAGATCTGAAGGAAACTTTTAGGTTCCTTCCAGTTCTGGAAGACCCAGTGAAGTTGTGTCATCAATCTTTCCATTAAGGAATCTTCCCAGTCCTTTTCAGGATGTTAATTGCTTTCTTGGTTCTTTTTCCCCAAACTCTGCAAGGAATGATGCTGAAAAGAGCCTTTCTGAAATGCACCCATTGGCGAATAAATTGCAGTTATCAAGGGGTTTGTTGACATATGGGCTGAGAAACGCCAGTGACTGTTGTGACCCTCCTCACCTATAGACAGAGAATGTTCTTAACCCCGGGAGCTATCAGACATTAAGAGATCCTGATAAATACTAAGCACAGGGTAGGTGGTCAGGAAACTAAACCCTGACCTCCATGTCTCTGTATGGTGAAACTTTATGCAGTGAGGGAAAAGGACCCGTCTTAGCTGGCTCTTCCTCCAATACCCTTCGCTTCACCCACTCACCTGATGGTCACACACAAGTCTCTCTGCAGCCAAATCCAAGCCTGGCCCTCCTGACCCTCTCACTACCTCTCTTGCTAAGTCAACACTGGTTAGAAGAGGGAAGATATTCCTCAGTGAAAACTATCGACAGCTCTGTCTTTGAGGTGCCTTGTGCTGGGCCTCCATAGAACAGACTCTGGCATTTGAGGAGAGTTTGCATTTATTGAGGTGCTTGAGGCTTATTGTACTACCAAAAAAGAGCTTCCATTGTGTTTTCCACGTGATCACACTGCTTTCTTGTTCACGGCTGACATGTAGACTCAGGCCAGGAAAGTGCCTCAGGCGTCCCGTGGTCCTCACTTTGGCTCCTTTGTCCTACTGTGATGGGCATGCTGAGCTGCTGAACTGCTCCCAACCTCTTTCCCATGCTCTGAATCTCCAGGAGCCTCTGCCTAAATTGCAAGGTTGTTGATGTCTGGCTTAGGACTGTATGGCCAGGTAGTTACAAAGCCAAGTTTCAGTTCCAAATAAGCCTGTTACCAACACATAAACACAAAATTATAGTACCTCTCACGTTACCAAGCATGGTACCCATTCTTTTGCCAAGAAATAATTTTAAACCACACATCTTTCATACAGTTGGCCATTCATCCAGTCATCAAACTAGGAAGCAAGAATATTGGGAAACTTATGTTCTTCTTGCTGTGTGCCGGTCCCAGGATACCAGCATTCAGGTTCGTGGGGTGATAGCTAGGAGAGGACATGGCAAAGCAGTGTAAGTGAGGACTCAACAAAGTTCTGAATGGAATCTCAAGAGGGCAGTGACTTGTACATGAGAGATGGAGAGAGCCAGGGAAGGCAGCAACATTTTCATAAGGCCCTGGCTACAGACCAAGAAGATGTCACTAGGCAGAGAGCAGGAGGAAGAGATCCAGGTAGACAAAACAGTATTACTCAGTAGCCAGGGGCTACAGAGATTCCCTTAAACAGCTTCCCCTTTCTTCAGCCCAATTATTTGAGGTGGTTAATGAAATCCACCCAACCCATTAATAACAACAAGATAGTATTCTAGGAATTAGAACATGCCATTCCCCAATCTCGCCTCCTTGCACCATGCTTCTCTTCTTTAGGAATTCTGGTGACTACAAGATCTACTGTAATTAACGGAAGGGCCACACCAGTGGCACCCAATAAGCACTTCTTATTACCTTGACAGGCCAATGATTTTTCTGCCATATTAAAAAAAAATCAACAAGCATAACATGTAGCTGGCTTCTGAGAAGCTTCACATAATTTTCTTTGCTGCCACTGATCCTTCGACACCCACCTTCGTGGTAATGGTTACTCCCAGAATTAGTGGTTTTCTTTACATACTTCCATACCAGTCATTTTCTCTTCATCAGCTGAAGGAGGGAATCTAAGGGAGGAGTGCACCAAGGTGCCAACCTGGTTTTTTTTCAATAGCCAATTTTTCCCATAGCATTTTTTTCAATAGCAAATTTGGTAGCATTCAGTATATCTGTAACTATTTCTTTTCATTTCCTTCTCTGTCATTTATCCCATCAGTCTTCACTGGAGCGAATGCATCTGGAGTTTTTCCAGATGTTCATTTAGTCTTCCCTTTTCATCTACATCAGTAGTGACTGCTCGGTGATTTCTCACATATGCTTCTCAGTTTGAGTCTTGTCACCTTTTCCCTGTAATAACATGACATCATTTTTGATTGCCATCATCATCTTTTCCTAAGTGCATCAGGATTTAAGACCCAGCTCTGTTTACCACAAACCCCATACCATCAATAGCAATAGCTTTATTGGTTCTTTCTACATTTCTAAAACCTGGGGTTTGGACTGATGTAGCCTAAAAGCCAACTTTTAGCCTATTGAAAATAAGTGTAGTAAGAGCATCTCCAGCAATTATGAACAAAGACTTTTTACTGTCCTGAGCCATCTCAAGAGTGAGCTCAGTGTATGAGACCTTGGAAAACCTAAGCATGCTAGAGATCACCTCCCTGAATTTTGGATGTTATTCAAGTAGTGAGGGCTGTAATCCCGGCCATTGCTGTGCCTTTTCCATTTATCACCCGGTGCTTTGGGGCCTTTGCTGTGATGACCCCTTCCAAGCTCTGTGATGACTGCAGAAATGAAGCAGCTGAGTCCTCTGTCTCTGTTCGCAAACACCACAGTGAACTGAGCAATCTCTTCAGAGGTTGTTGCAGTCTGAGGCTGCTTTCTAAATTCAGTAATTGTAGCATAGACATGTCACTGGTCTCTACTGTATTAACACCTTCATGAGCCTTCTGTGGCGACTGAGCCTGCCAGAACAGTAGTTGGTGGTGGTTACTGCCCTGGCCTCTTTCTGATTGTGTCTGATACCAGTAGTTGTATATTTATCTTGTGAGTTAGCCGATGTATCATCTTTCTCACTTTGAAGTCTTCCCAGCTCTGTTTAAGAATCATTCTTCTCTTTGCTGTGCAAGAGAGGTGATAGCGTCCACTTGGTCTATACTTTGAAACATTACACCTCAGGGTTCTCACTTAATTTTACATCTTTGTTACATGTCTGAGTGTGGACGAGTCAGTGTTCTGGGTACTGCCCCAACTGGCAAGGGACTGTGGATGGTGGAAACAGGTCTACAGAACAAGTTGCCAAGCAGCAAAGCTGAACCTCGACAGCAAGAGTGGAACAGTGCGTAGGGTACACAGAACACATTTCAAGTACAAAAACAGAGGAAACCAGATTTCAGGTTTCAGAAGATTCTTCAAGCTGGGCTAGAGGGGGCAATCTGTGAACAGAACCCAAGCGAGACAGGATAAATTTAGGCAAGAGTGGTTAGAACCTCAAAAAAAGGATACATGTTGGAGAAATGTTCTAAAGGTGAACCAACTGGATGCGGGAATGAAGTGGGCATGGTGGGGTAGAAGGGCTGGTCCATCTTGCAGGACAGCCCCACTGAAGGGAAAAGGGAATGGACAAGGGCAGAAGAGGGGCTTGCCTTGTGGGAAGGAATTCCGAATTCCCCGTGGCAAAAAGAAACACCTCCATTGAAAAAGGTGACTCAGGGGCCCATGCACTTCTTGACTCCCAGAACCCTGGAGACAGATCTGGCCACCCACCCCCCTGACAGTTCCTGTCCCCTGTTAGCTCAGCCCAATAAGTCAAGCTGCAGACTAGAAAGCCATTCACATTGCCAGATTCTGCTAGCTAAATGTGTACCTTGTGTCCCACTAACCTTTACAACAGCGAGGAAATGTCTTGTAATTAACCAGAATATAAAGGATGAATGGAGCAGCCTAGCAGTCTCCTGGAGTCATTATCATTGGGAGGAGATGAATGTACCTGGTAAGATTTCCATCAGCCTGTTAGAGCCTGCGTGCTTCTCTTGGGAGGCCTGACTTTGCTCACCTACGGGGAAGAAGTGTGTAGTATATGTGTGTGTGACTAGCATTTTGGATAAGACTGTTTGTAGTTGTGTGTGAGTATGTGCGTGAGTGTGTATTTGTGAGGTTGCTTACAAACACAGATGTACGTGTAGGCATGCATATGTGTGCACACGTCTGCATCAAGGGATATGCATGCGAGGGGGACCACAGACACGAGATCAGCCAGAAGTTGCTTCCTCCTCACTGCATTGCTACGGTTGAATCCTCTTTTCAGAGAGACCAGTGCTTTCATGTAATATCCCTGGCACTTTGCAAACGAGTGAGTGGATGGACAACATGGATAAATGCATGCCAGGAATTCTCTAGGTTCTTGCCATTTTGTCCATCTGCTGGCGCTGACCTTTCTTTCTGGCTCAGCCCACTCTGGAAATCTAGAGGGAGTCCCTTCCTGTCCTCTGATCTGGCACACTCACTCCACCTTGAAGTACCAAACTGGCTCCTCCACAGTCACATTTGGTGGCTGATTTCCCATGATGCTCCATGGTCCATGATAGCTCACCCCATCTGGGCAGGCTGTGTAGAAAAGTTTGCTGTATTGGGCCGGGGATTTAGCTCAGTGGTTCTGGTGCCTGTCTTGCAAGCGCAAGGACCCGGGTTCGATTCCCCGGTCACCACATACCACACTGGGTGTGGAGACTCACACCCAGCAGCAGCCAGTACCACATACCACAGTGTCGAGCGTGGTGGCTCACGTCTGTAATCCCAGCACCCAGGAAGCAGAGGCAGGGGGATTGCTGTGATGTGAGTTTGAGGCTGAGCTCAGGGCCAGCCTGAACTACAAAGTGAGACCCTGTCTCAAAAAAACCTAAAAAAAAAAAAAAAAAGAAAAGTTTGCTGTATTTATAATTCAGGGTGTGTCTGCTTTCACCACACCCAGATGTGAGGCCTTGGCATCTGGAGGCAGTGGTTTGACGTTAGTGTCCCTCGTGATGTGGACCTTGCCCGGCTCCACTTTCTGGGCCCACCATCAGTTTACACGTGGTGTGGACCAGCTTGGGCTCCACCTTCCTGAGCCTGAACCCAGCCGGGTCAGCTGGCCTAAACATGTATCTCTTAGAAATCGTGTCCAAAGGGAAATGTGCCCTGCCTCTCACAGGCTAATGTGAAGAATCTAATGGATTATAATGTCCATCTCAGGACTCTGTGGTACCCAAACGCATCACAGGTGATGGAGACCCTGAGACCCAGCTCCAAGGAGAAATCAGAGTTTATAGGTAAATTAAGCCTAACCTCCATTAGTATTTCAGGTTCTCTATCAATTCCCATCACAGTGACAAACCCCACCTTACAGTAAGTAGCAGAAGGCCAAAGAGGAAGAACAGAAGTTGTCTCTAGTGTCACAATGTCACCCACTACTACAAGCAGCCCGGTGAACAGGAACCACAGAATCTGTGAGTTATATAGTGCATCCCAGTGTGGGACAGGTGGGGTGGGTGGACACAGAAATCAGAAGAATTGCTTCCAAAGCCTTGAGAGGGAAGAAGGGCCAGAAGCTTTTCCTCGGTGCAACTTGGAGAAGTTGCTTCTCACATCTGCCTGCATCTCAAAGTGCCCAAGAGCAGCTTGTCCATGAGCATAGCATCCCCGGTGCTCTAGCCCTGTCCTCATCCCCCTCCATCTATGGCACATTAGAACCTGCGACAAGGAACCATGATGACCCTGACTCCATCCCTGTTCCTTGGCCTCTCAGAGAGGCTGAGCTGTCTTGGCATGCTAACCTCAGATGGGCTGTGGGGTTGTAAGGACTCCCACCCTAATCCCTCCCTCCCCAGAGCATCAGGGACAGTAGCTCAAAATGTTCTCACAGTCCTGGGACCATTTCACTTTTCCCAGGGATGATTCAATCAGTGGGATTTTTTTCCCCCTGTTGCACCGTATTAGCTAGATTTGAATAATGCATGTTTCTCTACTAATGCCCTTTTTTGGCTAATGGGACCACGGTAGTGTTCATTGGAAATTTTCCTGCTGGATACACTCAGAGAGTAATGTACATTTATAAAAGAGAGTGAATGTGCATTGGGATACTATGAGTCTGTGGGAATAACTGTATTTGACTAGTCATTCTGCTTAGACAGTGACTTGCCTAGAGGACCCCTCGTAAGCCTTTTGTTGAGCCACAGTGGGGGGACTGGAGACCCCCATGCATCCCTGACTGCCATGGGCTCTGCTTTTGGGGCTGGCATGCATCAAAAACATGACCTGAGTTTTCAGGGTCTAAGCCAGTGAGGGGCAGGTGCCAGGGAAGATGAATGGTGCCTCTAGAGCTGCTTTGAGACTAGGTCCCAGATAGGAAGCTGGGGCTCAGCCTACAGCCAGTACCTAAGCCACTTTGAACCCCACTTCTATTTTCTGTTGAGAAGTATAAATATGGTCCAGGTTGTTGAAAGATTGAATGTGGTAAACAGGGGAAGGGGACATACCTAGAACTTTTGCATTATGTTCTAGTCTCCTGTGAGTCGATGGCACATGGCGAAATAATTAATAATTAGGCAGAAATGAGACTTAGAGAAACTGAGCTTGGGCCTGATCCGTGCTACTCTGAGCGGCAAGGACTCCAGACCCCAGTCTGCCACACCTTTTATAATCTACATTCCAAAAGACCAGGAAAGGCAGGGGAACACCAACAGTGGTCCTAGAGAAGTTAGGTAGATGAGGATCCCGCAGGGCAAGGCAGATGTCAGAAATAGTCCTTGAGAAGTTAGGCAGATTCGGTGCAGTTCTGCCCTGAAGCATCACAGCATGTGGGACTATTGAGTCACTGTCCCGACCAGAGATGAAGACAAGAGTCCAGTCCAAAATCCATCTGCATGCAGGAAGGCCTGGTCAATTTTGACCTTGCAATTCCCAACCGATGGTTCCCAGCAGTTGAGAACCGAATGAGAGGACTATTGAGAACCCACCCTGTATGTAACAGTAAATACAAATCTTTGTTTCCATGGAACTTATTTTGCATTAAGAGGTGACAAAATAACCCTATAAGTGATAGAGTATATCAGAAAGTTGGGAAGGTAGAGTAGGGAGGGGACAAGATTGCTGGGCTTGGAGTTGTTTCAATGGAGTAGCCAGCAGAGGCATCTCAGAAGAAGTGAGTTTTGTACAATTTCTTCAAGAGAAAAAGGCAGCAAATCATACAGATAGATGGGGAAGCATTCTAGGGAACTGCCTGGCTTCAGCAGTATCCCGGCATATTGTGGGAACATCAGGACGGCCTGAGAAGTTGGAGAAAAGCGAGCAAGGTCAAGAAAAGGCCCAGAGAGGTCATGGGAAGAGCAGATTGGTCCTTGTGGGCCATTTCAAAGTCTTTGGCTTTTACCGTGGGAGAGAAAGGTTGCTGCTGAAGTTTCGAGCAGAGATGTAGTATGGTCTGATTTATGTTTTAGCAGCATCCATCTGGCTCTTGTGCTGAGAGCAGATTATATGGGGGCAAGGGTGGAAGATGAGAGGCCATGGCAGTGAGGGGAAAGGATGGGAGGCTTGGACCAGTGTGACAGACATGGCGGCTGTGAGAAGCGGTCGCATCTGGTATGTATTTGGAGGGATTTGCTGACAGATCATATGTGGGGGTGACAGGAGCCGCAGAAGCAGATTTAAGTGAAGAGCTTGTAATGGAATGCACCCAGGGCCTGGCACACCAGATGTGCCTGGTCGCAGTTGTCACGACTGCTGGGCATCAGTCTTAATAAGGTTGAGCCGGCAGACAGGGGCCAGTTGGAAGATGGCACAGGGGATCTGGGATTGGATTAAGTCCATGGAGGCCAAAGGAATGCCTTTAAGGAGCAGGAAAACCATGCTGAAAGAGGCTAAGTGCAGAGGAATGCATGGCCTTAGGGATTTGGGAGTTCTGGCTCTGTTACCTTGTCTGTGCTGACGGCAAAGTCCTGGTGACCTGTGGATTGTACTGAGGGGTAGGTTCAAAGCCATATGTAGTCCATTTGGTACCCAGCTGAGCCAGGCTCCGTTCTGCAGTGATCTCCAGGGCTCAGCTTTCTCTATTCATGATAGATGAGGACAAGCCTGGGTAGGCCAACTAGCTCTGCCGGTATGTCTCTCGTCCTCCTGCAAACATCCACATCTTTTTGCAGTAATGGTAGAGCTATAGGAAAACATACCTGATCTGCTCTTCCAGCCTTTGGACAGATCAAGGTCTTGAAGTTTCCAAGGTCTTGAACTTTGGCTAAGTTCAAAGTCAAGGAGTGGGGAAATATATTCCACCTCTATAATGAGAAGAACTGTAGAAATCACATCACACAGCATATATGGGATGGATAACAATTTGGACTTAAACCTTAATATGCTACACACTGGCAGGGCTGGCTCGGAAATTGGGCAGGGCAGGCTCTGCAGAGCAGCAGAAGTTCAGGGGTGGGATGAGGCTGTGCATTAGCCAGCTTTCTATTACTGTAACAAATACCTGAGATAAATCAACCTAAGGAGAAGAAAGATTTATTTTGGCTAAGTTTTGGCAGTTCTGGTACATGATCAATTTCTCCCATGTTTCTGCACCTTGGATAAGGCATTGCATTCTGGTTGGAGGATGTGGTGGAAGAGCTACCCTCTTTATGGTGCCCAGGGAGCAAAAAGGAGAGGATGAAGATCTCCCTCAAGGGCATAGTATCTAACTTAATTCCACTGGGCCCCACTCACATAAGGTCCCTCCACCTCCAAATAGCACCACAGGCTGGGGGCCGAGACTCCAGCACAGGAATGTTGGGGGCCATTCCTGATCTATATCAGAGTAGGCTGTAAGCCTTCATGTGAAGCCCACTGTGCTGCAGGAGCCTTAGACACCTGTGAGATGCTGCTGGAGAAGTCTGAGGCCACCAGGTGGGAAAGCACCTTTCCTGCCTCTTCTAGAGGCCAGTCTCCACAGCAGCTCTTCCTCCATGTTGGTGACGCCTCTCCCCCAAATGATACCTTTGGTATATCTGTGCCCAGATTAGCTCCAGGCTCACATCTCCTTGGACGGTCCCAAGCAGGGAGAGAGGGTTGTCCTAGAGGGACTTGGTCACAGAAATCAACTCATACTGTCTTTCTTCTTATCTCCTCTTTAGTCAAGAAGCAAATTGAGCTCAAGTCTCGAGGTGTGAAGCTGATGCCCAGCAAAGACAATAGCCAGAAGACATCTGTGTGTAAGTGTCTGCCTGCTGCCCGCCCGCTGGGCCTCATGCTCTGGTCAGACCCGCTGGTGCAGTGACTGCGGGGAAGCCAGATGATGCTGGATGACTTCCCTTCCCCCACTCCCCTCTACCCAGGCTCGGCGCAATGAGCAGCTCTGGGCCTATCCTTCGTCGTCTCCTCCTCCCATTGTCCTTCTTTTTCCTCTTCCTTCCTCACTTCCCATTCGAACTGCAGTCCAGGGGGTCATTACTGCTACATTTCTCTCTTTATTTTTCCTTTTGAATCACTTTCACCTGCTAAGATAGTCCTCTTTCTGGCTCCTTTTCTAGGAGCAAATAATTTTGGGCTGGGATGTTGGGGGCTGCAAATGCAGGGACCCAAGGCTGGATTGGGAAGGGGAGGAAGGACATGCTGAGAAACTTCCTCCAAGGGTCCTGGACCTGGCTGGGCAGAGAGAAGACTGGAGGAGGCCGGGCCCTGCCTCTTGGGATGACAGGGAAGCGCTAGGTCCTTCTGCTTGGGCAAGGGGAAGATTTCCTCTTCTCAAGAGCATGTTTCTGTTACTGATGCTGGGAAGATTAAAAGAGGCCTGGTGTTGGGGAATGATCTGGATATCGCTCTGGGAAATACCCAACGAGAGCCTGGTCTTGGGGATCTTCTGAGCTAGAACAGAAGAGATATGGGTGGAGTAAGTTCTGGGCCTCACATGTCTGGACATAAAGGCAGATGGAATTTTCTAGAATCCTGCCATTTTCTTTCTGGTGGCAAGTGCAGGGAGCCTGCCTAGTCCCCAGTGACTGGCCTTCTGTCTCCTTCGCCTCTCTCTCCCTCTCCCGCTCATTACCCTTTCCCTCCCCTCCATGTTTTCTTCTTTTTCTTCATCTGTCTTCCTCTCCTTGCTTCTTCTCTTTCTATACCTACCTGATTCCCCACTCTTCTCTAGTACCCTCCGTCCATGTCACCTCTGTGCATTCACTTTCCCTCGGTTGCCAGAAGCATTTAATGAGGAGTGGTGGAGAGTGGTCATCAAGTCCCCGCGCTGTGTTGGTGGCTGTAGCCAAGAGAAAGGTTGGGGCAGAGGCGGTTTGGGCCTGGTCGTGACCAACTGAACCTACATATGGGGACTTGCTGTGTGCGGTCCAGTTCTCTGAATAGGGTTGGTAGCAGTGGCTATTGAGGATAATTGAGGACCAGCAGCCCTGGCAGCCCTGGCCTGAAAATCTTCGATGGTAGAATGTATCCAGGATGCCATGTTCTATGCTTGACTGGAATTCAGGGGGAGGGACAAGGGCTCGGAGGGCCCAGGACTCTGCTGAGAAGGTTCAGCCATGACCCCAGCACATACATCCTTTCAGTTTGTAGCTGCAGAGACCAGATGAACCGAGACAGGCCTGGTTTTGTTTCAGAATTCACCTCAAAGACTCAGGAAAACTTAAAGGAACAGCCCCCATTCGGGAGACCAAGGCTTTATCCCAGCTGTGTCTTCAGGTAGCCATGTTACCTCAGACACTAATGTCTCAATGTCCACATCTGTAGATGGGGATCCAGAACCGTATTCTGCCTCCCTCCCAAGGGTGCTAAGCTGAGCCTTCCTGACTAAGGACATAAGGAGATCCGTGAGCAAGCAGAGAAACTGCATGAGACGTTGGGAGCACTTGTTCCAGAGAGAGTCTGTGGTTTTCATTAACTACTCAGAGATGCCCAAACTCCCTCAGAAAGATGAGAAGTCTAAGGAAATAATTCAACCACTCTTCTAAAAACATGTGTATCTCTTTCTGCCAACAAGGAGAGAGATTCATCATCTCCATTTTAAGATTTCCTCAGGAAACAGTGGGTGGAACTCCCCAGTCCGGAGCTTAAGAGAAAAGGACTCTAAAGAATTCCTTGACCACAATCTATGGCCAACTCCTCTGGCCACCCCCGTCTGTGTCTCCTTTCAGGAAAGCGCAGTCTTTTCCTTGCCGTAGGGACCCTCATAGGCTGGATACAAATTACTTTTGTTCTTGTCCCTCTGGAGCCAACAGAAAATCAATACTATAAACACTAGTGGCTGTTTTTAAATAGGTAGTGCGGGCTGGAAGTAAACATGTGAAAGGTGGAAATGCCTCTTAACTCCATAGTTAAGAGAGCAAACTGTTCACAGACATTGAAGTTTGCTTGTTTCTTTGGGCCTTGAAGGGCTTTATGGGACTGCCATTACCTGTCCAGTCCTTCCTGGAGGGTGGGGCAGGTGCGGGCTGCATCACGCTGTGTTTGTAACCTCCTGGATGTGACAGGACCTGGTGAGGGGCTGGCTGACTGGAGGGGTGTGAGGCCTGCTGGATCTGCTCGGGGTGTGAGGGCTGTGGTGCAGTGGGATGGGCAGAGACGTGATTCTTCGTCACCCACCAGCCTTCTGCTTGCCTGCTTAATCTCTGGGTTGTGCTAACACAGAAGAGAAGGGCGTACTGAGCGTTCTCAATGTGCCGCCAGGGGGCCGTGTGCGTTCTGTCTGGTGATCCTCAGGGACTCTGGGGTGGGTATGGCTCATGGGTGGGATGGGAGGTAGGACCTAAAGAAGATGGGTACTTAGGTGGGAAGACACCCTTAGTCCATCACTGAGGCTGCATGATGAGCCTATCATAGGACAGCTCAGAACAGTCACCTTCATCGCTCAGAGAAGCTTCCTCTCTGGAGAGAAGGTCCATGACTCCTACCTCCTGACACAGGAGGCCACTGTTATCTGTTATCCTTTTCCTTCCATGTCCTGCCTGGTATCAAGATCCTTCAGAAGTGGGAGCTTCCTCTACTTTGAGGATGACCGTGCTGCCTCACTGTCCAGCGTCCAGCCGGACATTCTGGGTTGGTGGAAACATAGACTTCCTAAGTTGAGGATGTGAAAGCTTTGGACATGGAGGCCTGGGTTGGGAGGGGATGGTCAGGGCATAGGTCCCAGTGGGAGTGACCGCGCTGACCTGGACATGTGTAGTACTGGAGAAAGGAGGCTACTCGGAAGGCCCTGTGCACGTGGCCACATAACACAGAGGCTACCTAGCGTCTGGCTTGCATTTACAGAGCATCCAAATCCTCAGGTTCCCTTCGCCAGCATAACCTGAGCTGCAGAGAGACCCGAACGGGTCTCCACCAGGCCTCACATGCGGCAGTGAGTTTTGGCCTTGGCAGATCTAAATGGAACTCTTCAGTTACGTTCAGCCACTGTCACATCCTCATAGGGCCTCAGGCCCAGGAAAGCCCATCTCCTCTCCTCCTACCGTGGTCCTCCATGAGCGCCGGTGATTCTTTCTTTGCCATATCCATTCCCAGTGTCTCCTATCCACCCTTACTACTGAGTTCTTGACCTTGACCTTGACCTTGACTGGCCTCATAGGACCCAGCCTGCCCTTGAGCAAGCCAGATGCCCAGCCCTGGATCAGAACAGCTGTGAAATCTCACCTCCCTTTTTGTTTGTCCCCCTTCACTCTCTTCCATACCCAGCAGCTCTCAGTAGTTTTCACCTAATGCCCTATCACCTGTCTGTCTGCCGTGACACACTGTCCCCATGTGTCTGACTCCTCCCTCTTCAGAAGGTCTGTGGTAAGTGCTGCCTCCACTGCACATCCTCCCACACATCCCTCAGCAGCATGGGGCTGGTCCTCCCTCTGAGCATCCCTTTCTTGCTTCCCCATTGTGGTCGCATAGTTGCTTTCATTTCCTATCTGTAGTGGAAGCTCCTCGAGGACAGATTGATAGCTCACTACCCTTGGCATCCACGCAAAGGCCTTGTGCACCTTTGGTGCTTGGTGAATGCTTGTGACGTGTCCACGTGTGGATTTAAGTGGGTGAGCGGGTGCTGGAGTGCTTTGCTCACAGTATGGAAGCTGAGTGTTCCCAGGAACACCCAGGAACTTTGGGTGCTCCCGCATTCTCAGGCTGGTGTGTCCCAAGGACACAGCGTGTGTCCAGACCCTGGATACCTGAAAGGAGCGAAAGACTAGGCTCGGATTTCAGGTAAGATCTGTTTGGGAAATTCAGAGACTTGCTCCAGATTCCTTCGAACTCCCCCTCATCCAGAGGCCTCTGTTGGGAGCATGGGATGATGGGTAAATGCTTGAGTGTAACTTTGGACCGCAGCGTCGCCAAACCGGAGTCCTGAAACGTGAGAGGTTCCTGCCTCAGCAGTAGAAGCATCCAAAAAAACAACGGCCAGGCAGGGACCCAAGGCTCACCTGCTCTCTGGCATCGTCTTATCCGCCGCCCCTGGACCAAGCTTGTGCTCTAGCCCAGGCAGCTGTGCATATGTTTTTTTGTAAACAGAACTCTGGTGTTGGCTGGTGTCAGAGCATCACGAGACCTGCTGGAACCACCACAAGTGTGGTTACTGCTTACTCTACTCTGCCTCGACAAGTACCAATAGGAGTAAATGTCCATGTTGGAACCAAGGTCCCTGCTTTGAACTTGAGACTACAGCTTTCTCTTACATTCTTTACCGTTTCTGATCATGCATCCACCTTTTATTTAACTTTGAGTCATTTATCCATTTGGGACAGAGGTTGGGGGGGTCATCTCATCTACAGTCCCCACCTCAGATCTGAAGTCCAGGATGGGGAGGTCTGTGGACAGCCCACCTTGGCCACTGGTGTGGGGTAAAGGCATTGGAGGGCGGTTGTTGCAGAGGGCCTGTCTGGGAGCCCACACGCTCTTGATGAATTTCGCTTGGATTTTTCTTTCAAAGGAATTTGTCAAAAGCAGCTCTCTACCATGCACGGTCGGGAAGGCCCAGTCCAGTAGACCCCAGCCATCCCCTCAGCTCCCTGGAGCAGGGCTTCAATCTGTCTCTGCCTCCACCCCCTGCCCCGAGACACTGCCCCAGTTCATACCTTCCTGTAACTATCCATCATGTATGTGCTGTATGTATTTTTTTCCCTTGTAGTAACTCAGGTCGGTGTGTCCCAAGGACATAATATGTGTCCAGACCCTGGCATACCTGAAAGGGGCAAAAGACTAGGCTCGGATTTCAGGTAAGATCTGTTTGGGAACTTTTTTATTACAAGCAGGGTGGGGTGTTCTGGCTGGGGGGAAGACAAAGGCTAGCTGGCTTTCTTGGGGGTGGGTGGGATGAATAGATGATACAGTGCAGGAGCTGACACTTGCTGGGAAGAGCTGTGTCCACTGGCACTCTCTCTGGGCCTAGTCCTTGGGGAAGTGCCCATGCCATACGGGGTGGGAGACATGTCTATAAACTGCCAGCATTACCCCAAACCTATGTAACTACAGTACAAAGGGCTGGAATCCTTGGTAATCAAATACCAGCAGGAAACTCATGTCTGCAATTATTCAAGAAACTTCAGGGCCTCTGGGTGATTCATTTTACAAGTTTCAAACTATCAAGACACTCTCCCTCCATCCTCTATTTACATTATAGTCTGTGGGTATCGTTCACCCACCCCGCTTGCCCTAATTGATACTTATCTCAGAGGTTTGCTGTTTTGCTCACAAAGTCACCTTTTAATTCCATCCTAAACCCATTAAATGGTCAAAAAAAAAAAAAGATGAGGAGCAGATGTTCCTTCCGATGGAGATTTTAAGTTATAAACAGTGGAGCAGAGATTAAGCAGTAACAGAAGAAATAACCTTGCACGTAGGAGGAACCAGGAAGGACTCCAGGCAGGAGCTTGTAGGCCCAGGGGCCCGGCTTACGGATGCACCTTGTCTCCCAGGTTAGGATCGAGTGTCCAGTTCACCTGTAACGAGGGCTATGACCTCCAAGGGTCCAAGCGGATCACCTGCATGAAAGTGAGCGACATGTTTGCAGCCTGGAGCGACCACAGGCCCGTCTGCAGAGGTGAGGAGCCTGGCAGATGGGAGGCTTTGTGGAGAGCTGAACTGGGTCGGGAGCACGAAGCCAGCTTCCGGCACCTGAGGCCCCGGCTCTCATCCAGACCGGTTCATTTTGCTCCCTTACCACTCCGAGAGCCTTAAGCCATGCATTTATTTACAAATTACCATTTTTATTTGACACCATTTATACTAAGCCAAGGACCAGGACACACAGAGAAGAGGAGACCTGCGTGGACTTCACAGTCTAATTGGAATAGGCACTTATGAAGCAGGTTGCTTGCTCTAGCAGAAAGATAAGATAGTCACTACAGGCAGACACCTCTGTTATAAGATATATGATTCTGAGCTCTCTATCTCAATATTCTTGCTTCATGACCAACTCTCTCATTAACATATGTGTCATTTTTGAACCATTCTGACTAGACTGAAGTGACCGTGGGATCGAAAGGCTTCTCTTTAGCTGCTTACAACCCCTTTCCTGGTATCTTTTTCTCAGGGCCTTGCTACTTACATTGCAAGTATCATGTGAATCAAGGGTCAGCTGGCCTAGTGTCTACCACTCCCACCCCCACCCCCACCAAGTAATCTTAAAAGGTTAGACTTGAATATTTTCCTTCACTGGGACAGAAAAACAACTGCTTCTGCAGTAGAGAAGCCCTGGGTCTTCATGCCCTGAGCATTAGACTGTTAAATACCATTAAAAACCAACCAGAACTCTTCTGAGGGTCCTTTGGGGAGACTAGGTCTATTGCCACTATGGAGTTTCACCCTGGATACTGCCAGTGTGATCAGGAGAGTCTTCCCTTTCTTTAAACCCTGGAATGGTAGACTCACTTTTTTCTAAATGTTCCAGTAGATAATCTGGAAGAGGGTCATGAAAATATTTTTCAACTCACCCTTAGATTTATCCATCCTACTTCAAGGTGACTGTAATCAATGATTTATGGTATACTTTGCATTTTCACTAATTTTATTTTTCACTAATAGTATTCTGCATAGCTACTGATTTTTTAAATTCAAAGAAATAATACAATTATTTGTATAACTCTAGGCAGTTGAACCAATCACCTATTTTCCCTGGGTCTGTTTTCTCATATTCAGATAGTACCTACCCAGGCGCTGTTTTGTATTAAATGTGACAGTAAGGTGAAGTAGGGGCATGAAAACACTTTATGAACTGACAGCTGCTCCAAGAAAAACAAATATCCTCGTGCTAGAAGATGACACCTACCAGGACAAGGACTGTGTTTTCATCCCCGCTTATCACAAGCTCTGGCACACCATAGGTGTTTACTAACTAACAAGTCGAAGGAAGGATTGAATGAATGCATAATTAAGTAGCACACCAATCCATTTCCAAGAAGCCAAGGCACCAGCTGTGTCGAGAGGCAGCAAATCATCCAGTCTGAGGACTTAGGGATCCTTGGCCAACCGTCATCCTAAACTCACTGAGAAGCCAGTAGTGGGATCTGATCGATCACCAGCGTTTTTCTCATCGTCATGCTGGTTGTTGACATGAATATGCCCAGGGCATGAAGGACTAATATTTCAAAAGGAAGCTTCCAGTTGAGTAACATGCTCTTTTTTTCTCTCTCTCCATATGATATGTCCCCAGCTGGAGTCATCTCTCGAGATTTTGACCCACCAGACTGGGTGATCTGCTTTCCCTAATCACTGGGCTGAGCTTTCTCACATATATTGTCTAACTCCATCCTCTGCCACTATGAAAGTGTGGAATGAGTTCAGATCCAACCATCATCACTTTCAGTTAGGTTTCCTTGGTCAGTTCCTTTAGCTGTTTGAATTTATTTCCTGCTGAGTGGCCATGACACTAGAACATAACTTCATGGCACTCCTTTGAGAACCAGACAAGGCAGTAAACTTGAAAGTGCTGCAAGAAGCAGCGCCAGTGTGAGTTTAAGTGCTCATGCTTAGTTTAATTCGGTGCACAGTGTTGGTGTGGAGCTTCCTCAGGCCCTTGGTATCAGTCTTTCGTGGCGGTGGATCCTTTTCAAAGTCACTGTCTTGTCCAGGCTTACAACAGCCACATGATTTGAGTGTCGCTGAGACTTTGATCTAGATCACAAATCTGCCATCTGGTGACTGGCTGGCCTTGGACCAGTTCTTTCATTATTTTAGCCACAGTGTCCTTGTTTGTGAACAGAGAAAACAAAACCTCCCCTGCATGGTGATTGTGAATTGGAAGAAAAGAATGTCATAAAAGGTGGCCAGCACCCCTTGAGGTGGAGAGAGAGGTCTCCGCGGAGGCTGCCCCCTGCCTTTCCCGCCTCTTCCATGGCCACTGTAAGAAGATACAGAGAGGCCAAGGCCTCTGGGTCTAGGCAGAGACCATTTATCCAGGGTTTTCCCAAAGACCAAAGGAAGAGACTGGTGTTGGTGTCAATGGCCTCTTTATTTTGGCAGTCCTGAAGAGTTTTCTTTTAAAATCGTTTGACTTTAATTAATTGGAACTGCTCGTCTAATTGTGATTTTTAGGAGACCTTAAGCAAACTCCATTTTAAGACTTGAAAAGAGACAAAAGTCTTTCAGTTAGAAGAAGCTTCGCTCAAAAGCAGGTGACCAAAATATCACATTGAGCACCGTACATACTGGTATTGTTTTCCATCTAATGCATTTAAAATATGACTTGCCTTTAAATATTCATTTTTTCCACATAATTAATTCTACTAAAATACACGGTTTAGCAAATAATAGGTTCTCAATAAATGTTTAAGGACCACCTGAATAAATCAGTGATTGAAATGAATGAATAATATGGAACTGTGCCTTCATCTTGAAATTGGAAATTAGGTATTCATAGGCCTCACTTTCTGTTCCCTCCCACCAGAAGAAATAAGCCTCTAATTCGACTCCTAGGAAATCTTGCTCATGCTAGATCCTGCGAGCAATGCAAAATACTGGTGAACTAATTCTGTGTAGCCCTAGAGAGAGGGGGATGGTAGAGTATGGGGCTTTCAAATGGACCCCGATATTTAGAAGTAAGTGTTTGCTGAAGCTTAAGACATAGAACAGATGCAAGCGGAACTTCTCTGCTTAGAGGAAAGTCAAATTTGAAGAGTCCCCTCTCCCTGCCACTCTCTGCAGCCCCTGTACCCTGGTAGCCCCAGGGCTGTGGGTACCAGTACTTGTAAATCACTGGTAGAGTGACAAGGGCCAAATTAGCAGCCAAGAGACCTAGTTTCTTTTTTTTTAGGTTTTTTTTTAGACAGGGTCTCACTTTGTGGTTCAGGCTGGCCCTGAGCTCAGCCTCAAACTCATATCACAGCAATCCTCCTGCCTCTGCCTCCCGAGTGCTGGGATTACAGGCGTGAGCCACCACGCCCAGCACTGTGGTGTATGTGGTACTGGTTGCTGCTGGGCGTGAGTCTCCACACCAAGTATTGTATGTGGTTACCGGGGAATCAAACCCAGGCCCTTGCACTTGCAAGACAGGCGCCGGAACCACTGAGCTAACTCCCCAGCCCGAGACCTAGTTTCTTGTGGCCCCACATTGGTGCTGATGGAAGACAGGGCCTGAGGGTCAGCAGCAGATGAATTCCTTATAGATTCATAAAGTAAATCATTGATAGGAAATCTGTATGATGTTTCCTTTGTGACTCAATCTTCCTGTGTATTTGTGTGCATATGTGTGCTTCTGTTTAGAATAAAACCCTTTATGGGTAGAATGTCAGGCTTGGGACTCAGAGACCTAAGTGGGAGTTCCCACTTTGCTATTAACAAATCATAGAACACAGGGAAATTCACTTAACTGCTCTAAATCTTTTCTGCGGGTGAAACATTGGGAAATACGACACGAACCAGAGTAAATTAAATGCTGTGGTAATTATGGGGGCTTGTCTCCTGGCTTGGTGGCCCTGGCTTAGATCTGCGTCCTACTCCTTAAATGCTATTGTTGTCGAGAGCCCTGTTTCCCCCTCTCTCTACTTCTCCCTTCCCTCTGCTTCTCTTCTGTCTCCTCTCCTTTTCTACCAACTCAGGTGGAGACTGTATACTGACTGCAGAAGAATGCAGGCACATTGTTCCAGGCCTAAGAAGGTCCCTAAGCCCCTTACCTATATGTGTTAATGATAAAGCTCCAATTTATTAAGCTATTTATACTTGTCTAAAGCATTGCACTAGGCATTTTTCATAATTTCTTTATGAGGCAAGTGGCAATGACCATATTTCTTATTTAGCTGCAGCTTAGAGTGGTCAGCCAACTTACCCAAGGGCACAAAGCCAATCAGTTGAGCTCAGTTTCGAATGCTGACTCCCAAGGCTGTAGGCTACTTCCCCTAGAAAACTACCCCTGAACATCTTTCTGAGCCAGTCTACTGGATGGAACCACACAGCACAGGGCCTTTTTCGCTACTCCCCTTTTGGTAACTTTTGTTTCGACATAATTTAAAACTTACAGAAAAGTTGCAGTTAGTGCTTTAAGAACCCCCATACACCCACCACCTAGAAACAACTACTTTTAAGGAGTTAACAGAGAAAAGTAAAGCTGAGGAGGATCAGAGAAGTAGGGAAAAGCCAAGGGGCATCTGCGATTCACAAAGAGAAAAGGGTCCATGCGGTCTGATTCTCTAGAGAGGTCAAGTAACCATTGTGGTTATGTGACTCTACCTAGTATGGACTATTTGAGGTTGCCTCTCCATGGACTGAAGGGGAGCTGAGGATAGACAAGGGTAGAAGCCTGGTTTGGGCTGAAGCTTCAATTATGGAAGACCATGAGTCTGTGGATAGCACAGGAACTTCAGAATTGGGACTAGAAAACAATGATAGAAGCAGGCAGACAGGAGAGTGCCATCGGCAACTGAAGGTTCCAGTGAGTAGTCTTCAGGGCCAGACCACATAGCAAAAGAAGAGTCAGAGGGAACTGAGAGATGAGGAGAAATGTAGGGACCACAGGGCTAGTGGGGCCCAGAGTGGGTGACAGCAGGTGAATTGAGAGCAGCCACTCAGCTCAGAGCATAGGGCCTGGGAGAAGATTGGATGATGACATTTACTTCTTGAGAGTTAAGACTTTTCTGGTTCCCGGGACAGCAAAGGCCTGGATGTGGCTGCAGACAGAAGTGATATTGGGATGGAGAAAGCATGAATGTCAATCTCATTAGAAGGGGCTGGCCTCTAAAGAGAGGGATCGTCCTTCTATTAGAACAAGAAGAAGGAGAGGAGCCTATCAGCAAGCAGAGCTGCACATCAGAGGAAGACAGAGGCTGTCCCTGATAAATGGCCTCCGTTTCCTCCAAGGCCCTCAGCTGGAATGAGAGGAGTACAGGGACAAGTAAGGATCCAAGGGGATGGAGAAAGCACAGAAAGGTGTGAGGAGGACGGAGAGTGGGCAGACAGAGCCAAGTGGTAGAGGTGCTGGGCCTTTTGGGGAGGCTCAGTCATGAATTTATGGTAACATCCTTCTCACAGGATTTTTTCCTAGCAGAGCACAGTTGTGTGGGGACAGATAGGAAGAGTGGAAGTGGAGGATTTTTATCCACAATGTATGTGTTCCTAAAAGCTAATTAAAGGAAAAGGAAGCAGAGGACTTGGGATAATTTGTTAGATAATGACCATCATGGTGGACATGAGCTCGGAGCTGGGAGAGGAGAGAGGGAAGAGCAGGAACTGAAAGAAAATATTGGCTCCAAGCTAATGGAGGTCTCAGAAGGTCAAAAATGAGTTCTTGGATCTCAGAAAATATTTCTAGAGAGAAAGGCTGTTGGTTGGAGGATCTTAGGGGCAAAATCTCCACTGCAGAGGGCTGCAAAAGAAGCAATGGCCTTGAGACGGGGAAACAGATTTCTGTACAGGCAGAAACTGGGGTAGGAGGCTCTGAAAGATGTGCACAGGGCAGCCAGGAGGTAGAAGGAGGAGAAGCAAGGGAAAACAGTTTGAGAGTGGCGGGGTGGGGGTGTCCCAGGCAGTGTCTCCTAGAGACAGTGTCCTGTGAGATGGAATAGTAACATCCAGAGGAGGGAGGAGGAATGGCTGCAGAGTCCTGCCATGGAAGGTCTCCCCTGAATTGCATCCAGAAGACCCTTAATGGGAAAAGGCAAGTGGAGACCCATACAGATAGGTGCGTTCATTCATTCCAACATGGCACCTACAGCTTTACCAGCCCATCCGGGTCACAGCAAGGAGCTTGTCATCTCTCCATGGGATCTTGGGAGGTGGCTGCTCAGGTAGAAATCTGTCTGTCTGCAGAACCCTTGACTTTGCCCAGACAGCGGAGAAAAACGGTCAAGCTTCACTCAAATCTTTTCTTAAAAGTGCTCCATGCTAACAAATGCAGATTGTAATATTTTAATTAAACTCCTCCAAGCCCGTAAAGTGGTAAAATGCCTTTTTGACCTGTGCTCTCTAATTACCTTCAGCATGTTTCAGCAGACTGCAAATACCATCCAGTTCTTGGAAACAAGTGCAGGATAAATTGAAACTGGAGCTGAGGGCTTTTAGCAGCAAAATCTGCCTCTCCAGAAGAGGTGAAAGTTGTTGGTGGAGGTTTGTAAGGATTTGCTCCAGAGGGCTAGGGTTCTGAATGCACGGGTCCTTTCTGTGATGGTGGGATCGGATCCTGGCTTGGATGTGATTATCTTCCTCTAATTGTTTAGCATCGTCAGCCTCAAGCATGGTTGGAAGAAAAGGTCTGTGTGAAGCAATAAGAAAGTACAAAGATGGTCCTTTGCCTTGAGTGAAATCCTGAGCATGGAGAAGGAGGGAGAACATGGCACTGAGTTCAGTAGTCCCAAGTTCCTTCTGTGGAACACTGACCATGGCACAGGCCCCAGGATAAGCCTTCACATCCATCAGTTGGTATATGTTGGTCCGCACCTGCATCAGTGAGGTGACAGCATTACCCCATTTGACAGATGAAGAAACAAAATCAGAGGGGTTTTCTAACTCACCCTGGTTTAGAGAGACAGCGGATGATCCAGGTGGCTAAGTTGTTAAGCCCCAGAGTCCGGTCTCTACTCAGCCATGCCAGGCTGCCCTAGGTCCTATTGTACCAAGTCCTGTCTGTGAACCTCAGTGCAGAATTAATGCTGAGAAGACTAGAGCGAGTCAGCGTTTGAGCTCAGGGTGGAGAAGAAGCAGACCCTCTTCATGCAGGGAGCAGCTAGCAATTACAAAGTCCGCTCCCAGAGGGACGAGCACCAGAAGGGAGGGAGCAAAACGCCCTTTGCAGTCAGCCCTCCAACATCGCCTCTGCTTGATTGGAACTGTCCCCATTCCTGTTTCCCACACTGGCCATGGCCCTTCCGAGAAGAGGGCCGTGTCAGACATTTTTCTCACCCCACGTTCTGGCTGGGCTGTAATAGCCACTTAATAAATGTTGGAATGAATGAACATAGGAATGAGTGCAAGAAATGAGAGATTCATTGTGTCCGGGAGCCACGAAGCTTGCTTCCCAGAGCCTCTGAGGAGAGCTTTCCTAGGAAAGGTTTATCATGTCCCTGTCCCCACATGAGAGGAGCGTCAGGATACTTGGGCTCATCAGCGGAAACCAGGTTTGACAGCACTTTCATTTTATATACTTAGGCCCGTTGAGTTTGCTCACTCTTTCTTTACTGTTAGGCACTTTGCCTACAATTAGGATAAATTGCCATGTGGGCAGCGACAGAGTAGGCTCATGGAACCCTTTATTAAAATAGCTGCTCACTAACGTTGAAGGATGAAGTGGCTAGGACTCAGGCACACATTTTTAAAGAAAGCAAACACCTAGATACATTGTAGTACCTTAACCATGATCAATCACTACTTAATCTAATTAGTTTAGAAGCTATTTTAAAGAGCTTAATTAGATTAAGCCGTGATTGATAACACTTTATATCTACTTGAGTAGAGCACTTCTTCTAATTCACCTTGAATCTTTATGCTTCCAATCCAAAGCCTATTTTAGGCATGAGGCGAGTGTGAGGAAGTGTTCAGGAAGTGCTAGATTGGCGCTGAGACCATGGGTGCCCGGCACTGAGCTGAGTTGGGGACCTTGGCAACTCCCTGGGCGCAGGCATCCTGAGGCTGGGTAGGCTGGCCATGATGGGGGTGGCCAGAGCGTCTCCTGTGGGAGGCTGGCAAGTGGTAGAGGGTCGGACCAAGGGGTAGCAGGATCTGGGGTGAGACCCGGCTCCTGGGTAAGCAAATCTGAGGCCAGAGCAACACTCAGCTGGTTTGGAGTCCTGAAGTCCAAATAAAGAAACAGGAGATGAGCAGACCCAGGTCAGCTGCTTGGTGGCCCCTAAGTGCCTCAGCCCACCCAGCTTTAGGGCAACATGCGTGGCACTACCCTATACCTTCTGTGCGAAGACGTGCTGCTTCATCTCGGCGTTCAGTGGTTGCTCGGCCTGCCTTGAGAGTAACCAGTGTCTCCAGTGCCTGCCCCATACCAGTGCTCCTGGCACAGAGACTTCCCACAGCCTGCTAACGACTCCCAGTCAACAGTGCAGGAAGCAGGTCATTTCCAGGGTGGAACCATCTAGATTAATCTCTTTGAGGATGGAGTAGGAGGTGGGAAGGGGAAGTGGACGTGCTATTAAAACCTGTCTTTCATCTCCCTCTGCAGCCCGCATGTGTGATGCCCACCTTCGCGGCCCCTCGGGCATCATCACCTCCCCCAATTTCCCCATTCAGTATGACAACAATGCCCACTGTGTGTGGATCATCACAGCGCTTAACCCGGCCAAGGTAAGGCTCTGGGGACGGGCAGGGTCCTGTGGTGGGCCTCGGTGCAGACAGCGGGTCTACCAGGGATTTCAAGCTCAGAAGCGGGTGCGGGGGCTTCTTGGCCAACAGCATTGTTTACATTGTTTTATTGAGCATTGAGTAAATAAACAACGTATCTGTGAAATCTGAGCAAGACATAAATGACACCAGTACAGCGAATACCTTTGTGACTGTCTCTCGGCTTAAGTAAAAGAAGAAATTGCAGTTACCATAATTAGGCTGATCATCACCAATCTCGCTTCACTCCCTGCACCCTTGGAGGCGCCCGTGACCTGTGCTGTGCACTTGTTATTCTTTTGCCTTTCTTTGTTCTGAGCACTTAAGTGTGTCCCTAAAATATACATTGTTTAGTATGCTAGCATTTGGACTTCATTTAAACGTAATTATGTTCTGCGTACTGTATCCATAATCATATTCACTGAAAATTTGCCTGTGAAATTCATATATATATGTATATGTATATATACACATATATATACATATATGTATATGTTTACACACACACAACATATAGTGTGAATTTTGTGTTGATTTTTTTCTTCTGCTTTTTATTCTGTCTTCTACATTTCACAGCTATCTTACCCAAGCCCACAACAAGCTCTTTGAATCTTTCTTTTAATTACATTAAAACTGCAGGTCAGTCGGAGAAGAACTGATGTATTTTGGTACTGAGTCTTCTAGTCCATCCACGGCATACCTTTTTAATTGCTTAGGACTTTAATGACTCCAGTAAATCTGTATAATTTTTTTCCATTGTGTATCTTATATAATTCTAAATATGAGTATTTACTCCCAAATATCATATACTTGTTGTTACTGTTATAAATAGTATCTTTTAACATTGTATTTTCTACCTGATTTTTGCTGGTATTTAGATATACAATTGATGTTTGCGTTTTGATTTTCATGTGTGGTAACTATCTTGTCGTAATTGTACGTGTGAAATTCTGGCCCCTCTCCATAGGCAGTCATCAGCGGCAAGGCCTCTGATGGAGGCTGTTTCCTCCTCTCCAACCTTATAAGCTTTTCTTCTTTCTTTTTCTTGCCCGCTGCTCTGACTAGAACTGGAGGGTCCAATCATTGTGACAGTAGGCGGCAGCAATTTGTCATTATCTAATGTTTAATGGAATGTTTTTATTTCTTCACCATTGAGTGTGATGTTTGCCAAAATTCATCTTACTTTTAATTTAAACATTTTCCCTGTTGAGTTGGGAAAGTTTCTTCCTAATCACAGTCTGTGTGGAATTTTCCTTGGAAATGCCTATTGAATTTTATCAAACACTTAAATATCTTACTGACACAATCACTGTTTTCGTCCTTTCTATTCTCAAGAGTCATAAATTACACTGGCTGGCTTTTCTAATGTTACGAAAGTCTTGTCATCCTAAGGAAAAATCTGATCTCTTAGCGTGTACATTTTTATACATTCTTATATTTAATTTGCTAACGTTTTATCTGATCATTCATTTCTAATTAATGAGATGGGTTTTTTTTTTCATTCTTCCCAAGTTCTTGTATCAAGGTAATATAAGAACTCATAAAATGATATGGAGAGTGTTTTCCCTTCCTATCCCTTGGGTTGCTTATTGGAAAATTGCAATAACTTTTGCCTTGAAAGTTCAGTAGAATTTTTTTTTCAGCAGAACTATCTCTGGTATTTCTTTACTGGAAAGTTTTAGACTGTAGATTTAATACCTGTCACAACTAATCAGACCTTCAGTTTTGTCTGGAGTTCATTGACTAAGTTTTCAAAATTATCAGCTATAAAACTGCATATTTTCTCACTATATTTATCATCACCACTATTTTGTGTTTCTGTTTCCTTTTCCATTTGTAATTTGAATCATTTATATAGGTGTTTGCAGAAGTCTGTCATATGTTAGTCTTATCAAAGAATTAGTTTTTATTTTTGTAATATATTATTTTATATTTCACCCATAACTGTCCTCGTCATTATCTCTTTCCTTGTAAGATGTATTCTGGTTTTTTTTCTAGCATTTTAATTTTGATGTTTAGTCCATTGCCTGTTTTCAAATCTTATTGGCTCATCTAAGGCTATATATTTCCCTCTAAGGACTGCTTTGGCTACATTCCTACAGATATTTGTATACAGAATTTCTGTTACAGTTTGGCTCGGTTTAGTTTTTTTGTGGTGCTTAACATTGAACACAGGGCCTTGCCAGCCATACGTGCTGGGCATGTGCTATGCTACTAAACTGCGTTGCCTACCCTGTTCTAAATATTTTCCAATTTCCATTATTAGTTCAACTTTGAATTATTTAGGAGTATATATTAATTTCCAAGGACTCTTCCAGCCATCTTTTTGTAACTGGTTATAAAGTTTGTATTTGGAGAACATTATCTGTGTTTGAACTATTTGAAGTTTGTTAAATGTGCTGGGGGGACACAAATGGTCATTTTTCACATATATTGTGTTCTTGAAAAAAATAAGTGGTACATTTTGCAGATTTTGTGTTCTAATATGACCATTACATCAATTTTTGTCGTTTATGTCTTCATTGATTTTTTTTTGTCTTTTTGATCACTTCACTACAGAAGGAAAGATATTAAACTCTCCAACTATAATCATGTGTTTATCTATTATGCTGTGAGCTTCTGTCATTTTGGCTTTAAAGTTATTCTCCCTTAGCTATTATATCATCCTTCTTTCTTTTTTTTTTTGTCTAACATTTTCAATTCTCTTACTGTCAACTCTTCTGTTTCCTTTATGATGTATATGTGTGTTTTGTGCGTAGCTGGATTTTTCCAAACCCAGACTAACAATCTGTCTTTTAAATAGAGAATGTAAACCGTTTCAATCATACAATTAGTTCCATTCTTTCAAACTACCCAAGAAGCAGTAACATGTATGTCTACTGAAGTCTAAACTTAAATACTAATTTTTTGTTCCTCCTAAAAAGTCGGGAAGCGTAGACACTGCACATTTGCTCCTTCTTGACTCATACTCCATGGGGCAGGGGTTCATGTGTCACCTTCCTCCTTCTCACAGATTGCCATTGTTAGTAAGAAAGTCAGCATATGCCCATTCATCATCACACACCACTTCCATGTTCGCCATTGCTTCCTGCATCCTAGTCTTCCTCTATGGAATTTCTTTCTTTCTATTCAAAGTACATTTTTCATTTCTCTACCTTAGTTTTTATCCAAAAATGTCTCTTTTCCTCTGTTCTTTAGAATATATTGGTGTTTCCTGCACACTTCTCAGTGTATAGTCATAGTTTCTCTACACATGGAGATATTGTTCCCGTGTATTCCAGCTTCAGTCATCACTGTCACTATGCCTCTTCTTTCCTCCATATGATATCTTCTGGCTACTGTTATGGCCTTCTCTTTGTCTTTGGTGTCCTGCAGATTCACTATTATGTGTCTAGTGTAGACGTTGTTGTGTTTGTCCTCCTTGAATTCACTATGTGTCTTGAATCCGTGAATTGTGCTTTGCATTAGTTTGGGAAACAGTTTAACCATTATCTTTCCAACTGTTGTTTCTACTTTTTTTGCTCTCTTTTTGCCTTTTGAAAGTTTAACAAGCTGTTTTAGCTTTTCCCAATCTGTCTTCTGTTTTTTTCTAATACTTTTTCTCTTATTTTGTTTAGCTTATTCTCCATTCTGCTACATATAATCTCTATTAATTCACTCACTAAGGACTAATTTAGATCAAAATATAATTTTAATTTTCTCAATGCTCCATTTGGTTGTTTTGCATTGTTCTTGGTCATATCTTAGTCTCTTGCTCCTTATTCAAATGTTTAGCTATTTCTTTAATTAACTTAAATGTATTAAGCTTAGTTATGTTATATATTCTGTATCTTTAATGTCAGTAGCTAGGGTCTTTGCAGATTGAGTTCTGTGGTCTGTGCTCACCTCTCTTGGTTCCCAGAGCCCTGTTTCTTTCTGTATTGTATAATTGCTGACTGTGTGGCTAAGATCAGAGACTTTTGTCTCTGAAAGTTCTTTGAGATTCTGGTAAAAGGTGGTTTCTTGCAGAGTTTGCATTAGCTACTGCCTTGAACTGGGGCATTACCAACCAGAAACCTCTTCAGACTAAACTCTCAATATAAAGGTCTCAAATTACAAAACACTATGAAGCTTGCAAACCAGGCAAAGGTTAGTTCCAGTCTGGATTCTCAGTGGAAGTGTTTTGTACTCTCACTGTCTAAATCTGAGGTAGGGTCAACCTCCAGGTCTACCAGAGGGAAGTGTGGCCAGTGAGCAGGGAGGCAGGCCGGTCTGTAGCTGTCACCTCTTTTCTAAAGCTGTGCTTTCTCGGAGTTTTATAACACACTCAAGACCAAAGCCAGCTTCACACGCTGGTCACATTCTGGGTCCCTGCACCACTGTGCTTAAATTCAATACTCTTCAGTATGTTGTAATGCTCAGACCTCAACAACAAAATACCAAAGACCTTCATTTCTCACAGTTCAGAGATCAGAAGTCATGGATCAAGATGGCGGTAAACTTGGTTTCTGATGAGGGCTGTCTTCCTGAGTTTAAATGGCTGTCTCTTCCTCTGTGTGCACTCGGGGAGAGTTGGCTCATATCTCCTCACCCTTGTAAGGATCCTGGTCCACTCTCCTCAGGACCTCACCCCTATAACCTTATTAACCTAAACTCTCTCCAAATGCTTCATCTCCAAATACAGTCACATGAGATTCCAGTTTCTGTGTACTAATTTTGAAAGGAGATGATTCAGTCCTGAACATTAACTTATAAAAAAAGAAACTTTCTTTTCCCTATTTAAATTGTACCAAACATTTCAAACTTCTTTGGTTCAAGTGCCTGAGGCCACAGAGCCAGGGACACTGGAAGCAGATCTCCTCTGCACAGCATTTCATAAGAGGAGTCACATTTTATTAAACTTTTTTGTGGTGAACTTAGTCAGCACAGAAGGATGCTTCATCCACAGAGGGGGAGGGCTGAGCTAGACCAAAAGAGAGACTTACTTCCTTGAGGTTGTAAGTTGTTGGCCGGGGCTTCTTCCTCAGGTACTGTCAATAATGCTTATTTTCATTTTTTTTTTTTTAACCTGAAGGTAAGGTGTTAAGGAAGCCTAGGTGAGGCCTAAGAATTTTGTAAGAAGCAATTTAATTGATCTCCTCTCGAAGAAGGCCTAGGCGTGGCCAGTATATGGGTGTCGTGACCTCACACTGTCTCTCCCTGATGTATCCTGCAAGAGACTACACTATCCCAGGCTCCTGAGGCCAACCCCTCTGAAGGGCAAGCCTCAATGGCAGAAGGTTCTCAGCATCTCCATGTGTCCTTGGTCGGCTTCAGAAAGTACAGGTGGAGCTGAGAAAGGGCTAAAAGAGCCACCAGGGGCGGGAAGCCAGGGGACACAGAGTGCGAGTGGAGCCAGAAACCTGAAGTTTAGGCCTGAGGTGTCTTCCTGCAATCCACAGGGAAGACAGAAGCAGTTCCGTGCCTTGTTCATGCACTGCTCCATGGGGGAGCTCTCCCCACACCTCTGTCTCCAGCAAAAATGTCTGATCTCTCTAACTTCTCGGTTTGTGTTGTAAGTATTCATTCATTCACAGACTGCAGCTACCACTTCTGTGCTTGAGCATTGTCCATGTGGGAATGAAAACAGGCGTGTAAATAAAAGACTTAACATATGGACAGTACTGGTTGGGTGTATCCATAGTGCTAGGGAAAATCCAGGGAAATTTCCACAAAGGAAGTGACATTTGAACAAGGTCAGGAAGGAGGAAAAGGCTTGGAAATCAGTGTCTCAGAGCAAATGCATCTGCAAAGGCACAGAGGTTTGCCATAGCGTCTTGAAAGTGATTCTACAGGCCTGGTTCAAGTTAAAGATGGCAAGGTAAGCAGGACCCAGGTGATGGTGAGCTCATATGCTTGGTAAAGAAGCTCGTGTTTGACTTCAGTATGGAAGGCTTTAAGGCGAGAAGTGTAAGATTTTGTTACTAACAACAGTAGCTTTTATTGTATCTTATCCAGTGCCAGCCACTGAGATGATCCTTCTGTGTAAATGATTTTATTTAATTTTCTTATAGTACAATGAATTAGGTTTTAACAGACCCAATGATAGATGAAGGAAGTGGCTCTAGGATAGGGTAAAGGTTGGGAGGCAGCCACTGCACACAGCCAGTCAGTGGCAGAGCTGAAACCAAATCCCACTCTTCCTGGCTCCAGTGTCCACGCAAGTGCATAGCAGTGCTGTGACCCTGGAGGGAATGAGGTCTCAGAGAAGAAAGGAAGGCAAGGGCTGTCTACGCTGCAGGGCTGGAATGCCCTCCTCCCTTCCGAACCACAGCAATATAGAAAAGTCTGAGTTTGGGCAGGAATACTCCAGCATCAGCAGAGACGACAGAAGGAGGATTCTCAGGGGAGCAAGACCAGCTAGGAGACTAAAGCATTTACAAGCAGGAAAAGAGGGAGTCAGCCTAGGCTTTGGAGATGTGGGGGAGGAAAGAGATGAGAGTAAGGAGGTGGAATGGGACCTCACGGCTGATCAGCGCGGGAATCGTGTATCTCAAGTGGCCACCACACAGCAGGTGCTCAGTGTATTTTGCTTAATGGACAAGTGGAGGGCGACTCAGTGGACTCTGTGGCAAGGGACCCATGGGAGACAAAGAGAAGAGCATGCCTTGTCAGGATCAAGAAAGAAGTGAATACGGTGCCTTTGTCTATCCAACAGCATTTGGACACACTGCTTGGACGCTGTGGTTCAGGGAGAGGTTTGCTTGTCATCTCAGTAGGGCAGGGTGGGAATACAGTGCAAATGAAGGGACAGCATTTCTTGGAAAGAGAGAAGAGGACCAGGAGATTCAGAATGGACCCGAGAACTGTCCTGCTGTGTGAATCACACGGAGAAGGAGCTGTCAGAGAGGTGGAAGGAGGACATCTTCCACTAGACATGTGTGATCCTGGCAGTGAGGAAGGAAGGCTTGGTGGGCGAGGCCTAGGCAGGACCACTGACTTGGGCCTTGGCGAGAGGCCTGCCCAGCAGAACTCTGGGGGAGAAGCAGAGAGCAGTGGGAGATGCATGGCCGGGCGCCGAGGAGTGATGAACAGTTTCAGGACAAAGAATAGGCAGAAGCATGTGAGAGGGACACAGAGTTGAGAATCAGGATCCGCTTTTCAAGGAGCAGTGAGGCTGTTGTCCGTAGTACCAATTCGGAGCTGGTTTCCTGGTCTCCTCCTCCCAGTCAAGTGACGACTGGACCCTGGGAGTCTGCCTGTGTGTGGACAGGAGGAGCACGGTGCCCCCAGCACAAGGAGACATGGGGGGTTCGTGTGGGATTGCCACGGCTCTGCTCTGCATTGCCAGCAGTTACTACTGAGCACCAGAGGCTGCATCGGCTGACGCTGGGGAGGCGAGAGCTCAGCCAAACTGGGGAGCGAGCGTGGCTCAACAAGTTAGGAAGAAACAAAACCGAGCACTTTACTCTGAGAACCAGCTCTTTTGACCTCCTCCGTGGGCCAGCCCTGCCCCCTCTGCCTGACTGGCATTTAGGTGACCTTTGTCCTTCTCAGATTGATTCAACATTAATATAATATCTGCCCATAATAACGTTTCCCAAATTTGGCCAATCATCAAAGACCATCCCTTTAAAGATATAAATTCCCAGGCCAGGGATTTAACTCAGTGGTTCTGGCACCTGCCTTGCAAGCATAAGGTCCCTAGTTCTGTCCCCAGTAACCACATACCGCAATGCTGGGCATGGTGACTCATGCCCACCAGCAGTCAGTGCCACATACCATAGTGCTGGGTGTGGTGGCTCACACCTGTAATCCCAGCACTCAGGATGCAGAAGCAGGAGGATTCCTGTGAGTTCAAGGCTTGCCTGGGCTACATAGTGAGCTCAGGGCCAGCCTGAACTATAAAGCAAGACTTTGTCTCAAAAGAAAAAAAATAAAAGAATATACATTTTCATCCCTTTCCCCAAAGACCTATCTCAGGAAACCTGGGGTTGAAATGCTTGGAACCTTTATTTTAAAGAGCATTCTGGTGGCTTGGACCAGCCAACTGACTTGATAAATTCTAGTCCCAGGTCCCCCTGTAAGCACAGTGTCCCCCATACTGAAGCATCCCTTGGGCAGCACCAGCTCTGGCCACACTGATTCATAGACACACTGGCCCTGCAAGGCCTCTGCTGGACACAGCCTGTCCTGCTGTCCCGGAGACCCAGTCCATGGCTGAGGAGCCCCTCACATTTCATTGGCACCTTTTCTTCGTGCGCCGAGCAGGTTCTACGCCAGTCTCCTCCAGAGCTCTGAGCCCCCGGAAGTCGGGGATGGAGTACAGAGGGCACAGAACTTCGAACGTGTTGACAGTTGCTGGAGGAGAAGTTCACGGGCGTGTCTTCACCTGGGTCAGGCCTCAGGCCCAGGTCATGGTCCTGGGACCGCCTAACCTTAGGACCACTGAGCTGTACATCATGGAAAAGGATGTCCACGGTCTGTCCTGAACCCCAGACTGGCTTTGGGCCTTTCTCCTACACACACCTGTCTTTATTTTGCAGCTCTGGATTTCATCAGAAAGGTTAATTCACTTTTGCTAGAAAAGAAGGGAAAATAGGACAAAGGAAGGAGAGAGAGCGAGAAGAAGAATGAGGGATGGAAGGTGGAGGAGCTGAGGAGAGAAGGGAAAAAGAAAGCTCATTTCGTGGACTTCAAAGCCAAACATAACAGCATTTTAAGCCTTCACTCCTGGAGGATCATTAGTGTCACTCTCGCCTTTGTAGTCCCAAAGATGTAAGAAGTAAGTGACCACCCACCAGTGCAGATGTCAGAAATGCATTTATTGGTCCATTTGTTCACTCACTTATTCATTCAACAGAGATTTTGCTCCTATCTGCTCGGTGCCAACCACAGGTGACATGCTGGTGATCAGAGGCGTGTCTGCCGTGTGCCTCTGATGCCCGCTTCCCATGGGCGAGAGGCTCAGAGGGACCCTCTCCTTCTCATTGCTATTTCCACTTCTCCACCTATGTTGGCGTCACCCGCATCTGGAACTAGTGGAGGCCCTGGGTCCCTGCACACACTTCCGGATTGCCGGAGATGAGCCTGCTCCCTGCAGGACTGTGCCCCTCTATCTGCTGCAACCCTGTTCCCCTGGCCCAGGCCTTCATCTCACTGTCTGTTTCCTGGGTACTCAGGGGCCCACGTCTCCCTCTTCCAGACTGCGGGCCTTAAGAGCGGTTCCCAGGTCCTGCCACCTGTGTGCCCCGGTGAGTGTGTGGTGACTGTTGAGCGAAGGGACAGATGGGCACATGGACCCATTGGCCAATGGGTGACTGAGGCAAGGAATGAGTGACCAGAATTAAACTGTGGCCACCCTCCGGGAAGTCCTCAGTGCCATTTCTGGGCGGATACGCTGGAGCCTCTCTCCCTCTCTCCTTCCTTCTCCTCCCTCTCCCCACTCTCCCCTCCCCGCTCCCTTTCTACCTCCCTCCAGCTCCAGAGCTTCCAGCCAAGCCTCCTTCCCGGAGCTCCAGCCAGACCCCACAGGAGGCAGCCGGGCACCCTGTGCCCAAGTGAAGTGAGCCCCCTTCACCCACAGAGTGGCCACGCTGGTGCAGCGTCAGTAAGCCAGGGTCGTGCTGGGGTGCTCACAGGTGCCCCACAGCAGAGCAGGTGGTGAAGACTCCGCCCAGCACCGTGGGACCTCTGAGGAGCGGAGGAGAAGCAGGCACAGGTGCTGGCAGCCCCGGCTTCCATGCCAGGGCACTGAACTTCATCCTGAGGGTGAGGCGTTGGCAGACTCTCTGGGGTGATGAAAACCCTCTTCAGCCTTGACAGCCAGCAGGCCGTGAGTGGCCGGAGCTGCAGAAAATTCCGCACAAGTGTGAACACCATGCAGTCCATTTGCTCCACTTACCGCGGTCCGGTGATAGGGAGTCCAGGGTCGATTTGGTGATTTCTTTGGTGTCTTGGGTACCGTGTCGTTTTCCTCTTCCGTTCTTTACATGTAGCTTTCATCCTCATGATCACAAGAAGGCTGCTCGATCTCTGTCCACACATCTGTATTCCAGGGAAAGCAAAACACAAGAAGGGAAAATGCCCCAAGATTCTCTGCTTATATCTCGTTGCCCAGACTTTTGTCACCTACTCAGCCTTTGGTACAAGTTTGACTGGGTACACTGCCACACTCCCCCCAGAATTCTGGGTTCTGTTAGGAAGGAATAAGAAGAAAGAGACATGGAAAAAACGCTATCCCTACTTGTCACAAAATATCAGAATAATAACTAGAACAAAAGAGAACTGTTTCTGTTGAAGCAGGGCTCTGCCTGTTCTGTTGTATTCGCCTCTCTTGGTGGCTCCCAAAGGACAGGTATGGAACCCTGGAGTACCTGGAAACTCAGTGTGAAAATCACTGCTCCGGGGCAGAGGTTAGCAAATGAGCTGCAAAGAGCTCTCTCTGTAAAGAGCTATATAAAAATATTTCGGGGTTCGGGGACCATATGAAATATTTGTTGCATATTCTTTGCTGTAAATGTTTGGAGTTCTGCTCTACAGTATAAAAAATACCTCTTCAAAATTCATATAGAAATAGGCTGGGCTGGGCCTGGAATATATCTCAGCAGCCCTGCACCTGCCTTGCAAGTGTGTGGTCCTGAGTTCAATCCCCAGTACCACAAAGGGAGAGAGGGAGGGAGGGAGAGACAGAGACAGAGAGAGAGAGAGAGAGAGAGGAAAGGAAGGAATCAAGGAAGGAAGGAAAGAAGTGAAAAAGACGCAGGCTGGTGGCCAGGTTTGGCCTGAAGGGTGGAATCTCTGACTGCTGCCCTGGGACAGCGGGCACTGAGTTAGGGAGCAGAGTGAAGGGTGGACAGCAAAGGCTGTTAGAGAAAAACACCCATCAGAACAGCCTCCGTCCAGATCTCTTGGGATTCATTTTCCAAATAATAACAAGAGTAACTGCCCCTAACTAGGCATGGCAGTACACACCTGTAATCCCAAGCACTCAGGAGGCTGATGCAGGAGGATTGTCACGCGTTCGAGGCCAGCCTGGGTTACCTACTGAGATCGTGTCTCAAAAAAACAGTATCCAAAATATAAACTATGTCACTGGGCTGTTGGCTCCTCAGCGGCCTGGCCCAGACTGGGGTCCAGCTCAGCGGCCTGAGTCCTGTCCTTGGACTCGTCCTCCGCCACCCTCCTCAGGGCGTGGAAGTGATTCTCCAAGGTCCCACTGTGCCCCCACAGTCCTCGAGATGCATGACCATGTTCAGCCCTCCCTGGGTACCCTCTCTTTGCCCCCGTCCTAGCCCTCCTTCCACTCTTGGACCTGGCATGGCTCCTGCTTGCTTTCTCTGCCTCTGGCTCCTCCTGTGCTGAGTCATAGCTCCCCGTCAACTTGACCATGAAGCTCAGACTCCCTGCCCTGGCTGCTGGGCAGAATCCAACCACAGACTCATCCTGGCTGTGCTCCTTGCCCTGCCTCCTGCTCAGCTGCCCTCCTCCCCTTTCCCCCTCTGTCTGCTCGCAGCAGCGCCCGGACCTCGACCACAGTGCCCTCCACCTACCAGGCCTGGTGCGCCCACCTCCTTCCTCCTCACTCTCCTTTGCGGTCCTCTTGCACTCACTGTGCCGTGTCCTTGGCATTTAGATTTGTTGCTAAATTGTCAGGCAAGTGAGATAACTTATGGGAAGCAGTTAGCTCAGTGCTTGGCACATGGCAGGTGCACAGTAATTATGTCTTGGATGATAGGTTTGTTTATTCATTTATCTAATGGGCTTAAGTTGGGTGTCTGAGCTGTGTACAAATGTGCCTCTTTGATGGCGGCTCTATCTTGTGCTGCCGTTTCTCCCACCTCAGAAAGGTGCTTTGTGAGCTTGATTGATCAGCATGTTGTTTAATGAGTCATTATAGAATCCTGTCTTTAAACAATGGCCAAAGCAGAGGAGGTAAAAAGAAAAGGAAATGAAGCTTCAGTGCACTGTGCTCCAGGGCCTGGCTGGAGCTGCAGCCCTAACTGTCAGACAGACCTCCTGGTGTCATTAACCCCCACCTTAGGGGCGGTGCCCCCAAACACAGGCCATATCCACATGCTCTGACCAGTCCTGGGAATCACTTTTAAGGCTTTGGGTTCTGACCTTCACAGTAATATGTTCCCTTATTAGGCCTCACAATTTGGAAACTCCTTGGTGAGTGGTGTGCTCTGCCCCAGGTCTGGCGCAAAGCGGACGATAGGGTGACAGTGCACAGCGAGGAACCTTAGTTCCTTCTGCAGACGTCACTGGCTGCCTTGTGATATTCTCTGTGCAGCAACTCTTTCCTAAGCGCTGCTGACACCCAGAAAGAGCTCAAGGGAGCGTTTGAGTGGATAAGTCATGGTCCTCGCTGGGATATGCAGAGGTACAGAGCAAGTGACAGAGTCTAGAAAGTCTCACTCCACCACTTAACCACGTGAGCCTAGCAAGTTCCCTAGTCTCGTCTACCTGGGCTTTCCAGTTGGTTAAATGCGGATAACCAAAGCACCTGCTGTCATGAGTCTTACAAGAGTTGCTTCGTGTAAAGTGCCCAGGACTTATTCAACCACGTGATCTATGTCAGCTCTTAATAGTGAAGTAACCTCATAGGATGGTCTCTCCGTAAGTCTCCTGGAGAATCTCCTACTGCAGGAATCAGGAAACTATGATCTATAGGCCACCTCTAGCTGATCACCATAAATAAGTTTTATTTGATGAGGTCACAACCACTCAAGCACACACAGCAGCGGAGCAAGGTAGATGGAGCAGAGAAGGTGTGGTCCTCAGACAGGAGCATAGTTCCCCTCAGGACAGCTGAGTTTGCTCCTACAGTAAGGGGTCTCAGAGCCAGCAGTCTGTCCATGCTGAAAAGTCAGTAAAGGCTTGGAAAACATTCTGAGCCCCTGGCAAATGCTTGGTGGTGTGCCAGGCCCTGGCAGTGGAGGCAGTAAGGCTGGCACCCCCCTCTGGGAGATGGTAGGGTAGTGAAGGAGTGGGTCAACTGCTCAGTCATGGACTAGTGGAAATGTGCTCAGATAGAGAGGGGTGAAAAGTGCTTAGACAAGAAGGGGTCGGAGGCCAGGAAGAAGGTACCAGAGGAGAGACGGAATGGGAGGCGCCTGATGAATGTCTGGTGGTGACTAGACCAGCATGTTGGGGATGCTCGGAAGCTCTGATGGCTACAGAGGCCACACTGCGAGGAGCGAGGAGGTCAGCAGGGAGCAGAGGTGACGGCCCCTCCTTCTGTCTTGGGCTGGGGAATGGACTCCAGGTAGTGCTCTATATAGCGGGACTAGGAGACATGAGACATGGGAAGGAGATTCCAACTAGAGCGGTCCCTTGGTGATGCCGTTGGCCAATAGGGAACATTCTGGATGGGAAATGCTCAAGGGCCAAGGAATATCCACCCACTGTTGATTCTTGAATTCCATCCCATCCTTTTAACCCAGCCACTACTGCTCTCAACCTCTTTTCAATCAATGCTGTAGACTTATTTTTGAGACAAGTCTTGTTAAGCCACTAAGTGATTGCCTCTCATGTCAAGCCTTGGCTCCAAGCTCTCCCATAGTCCCCTGTTGTTAGGATGAAGCTCCAAATCCTAAGCCTTTCCTAACCTGGCTTCTCTTACTACACGCAAATCACCACCTTCTGCTTTCCTCTCACTTAAGCAATTCTGGATTAAGTAGAAGTCTCTGGACAAGTCCACTGCTCCACCCCGATTGGATACCTTTCCCTTCTGTGTCCATAGGTTCAATTACCCCCAGTTCAGTTTACAAACATCCCTGGCTTCATTCCTTCCAGGAGGCTCCTGGGCCCTCTGCCACCCAGCAGGATCGTTCTCTCCCTTGAGTCATCCTGCAGGAGTCCTGATGTGCTCAGGGATGTTCCAGTCTACAGACACTGCTCTGCGGCTCCTACACCCATGCAGTGGGCACCTGGGGCAAAACTGTGCTGGCATCCTGGCAGCATGTGCATGCTGTTTGATTTGGACAGGAGAAATCTGCAGAAAATGTCAATGACAACTGGGAGAAAGTACCCAATTCGGTATTCCTTGGAGTGTAGAGCAGAAACCAAGCAACATTACTCCCCACTGAGATGTGAAGATCATCATCAGATCAAAAAACAAAACAAAACAAAAAAAAGATGAAAATGATCCAAAAGAGCCCCAGATTAGACCTTGGCTGCCTCCTCATTCTGTCTTCTGTCATTCCTCACCCAACTTCCCAGACCAGCAACTTCCAGTCTAAGTCATTTTAGATTCTACCCTCCAGCCCAGCTCAGCCCCCACCTCCACCCACGTATAGGGTCAGGCCCCGACCTCCCCTCTGTTCTCTGTGGCTCACCTACCTGGCTGCAAAGCTGGACATCTCCTCCCAACCCCACCTCATTCCTACCTGTTGCATGTGAGCAGCCGGCATGGCGGTGCCTCTCCCTCAGGTCCCACCCCTTCCCCAGCTCCTTGTAAGGAAGGGCAGGAGACGTTCTGGATGAAGCCCTCGGCAGACTTCTCAAATTCTTGACTTGCCAAGTGCCCCCTTGTGTGGAATGCCCAGCCACATAGTCCCCAAGAGTTGTGCCTCCGATGGACCTGCTGTCGGCAGACACTGAGCGGCTTCCCTGGAGCACTCCGTCACAGTCCAGTTCAGGTCCTGACTCCTCCAAATGCCTCCCCTCTGTCTGACAGCCTTCAGATTTCCCCCTGATGCCACCCCCTTATCCCACACCCCAAGCCCTCTCCTTCCCTCAGTCCCTGTCTCAGCACCCACCTCTTGGTGTTGTAGTTATCATTTTACATCTCCAACCTCTCTCTTACCCAAGACAGAAGCAGTGTCACGCTCACCATGGAAACCTCCTTCCCAAGCTCGGCATATGGCGGGTGCTTAGTACATATTTGTGGAAGGCAGGACTAAAACAAACGAAGAAGGAAGAATCGTGTTGAAATCTCTTCCTGAGAACATTCATTTATTAAATAAACAAACAAAAAAGTTGGAGGAAACTGGCCAGGGAGAGGCTGAGAGAAGTGTCGACAGCTCCCCAGGGCAGCAAAGCTAAGATCCTACATGTGGCCTAAAGTGTGGCCGCCGACCCCACGAGGATTTCTGGGCATTGAGCATGAAGAGAGAGTCCAATCATCTCGCAGTTGGCCAGATGTGCCTGGTGTTTCTGTGACAGCCCCTAGACGTGGCCAGATGTGCCATGCACATCTTCAGAGACATAAGGGCTCCCAGAGACAGAGTGACCTGGAGAAAAATAGTTTATGCTTATGAGGGTGGCACAGAAATTGTCAGTCTGTGGAGCAGCA
>PVIR01011577.1:0-46803 GCA_004026965.1 Petromus typicus
GTGGGAGCCCTAAGGGACAGTACATTGCTAGCAGGGAAACTCAAACCCAAACCTGGACCTTGTACAGACACATCTGACCATGCACGGAGAGCCGAGGGGCTGTGTGACTTGAGGCAGGCTTTTAACCTGTCTGGGCCTCAGTTTCCTCTTCTCTAAAATGGAGGTGAGATCACATATCTCAGATCATAAACATTCTAACAATTAAATGAGCACAAGCTGGGGATGGTGGTATATGCCTACAATCCCACCATTCGGGAGGCTGAGGCAGGAGGATTGCCTTGAGTTTGAAGGCAGCCTGGACTACACTGTCCGCTCAAGTCCCGCCTAAATTACACAGCAAGATCTTATTTCATAAAGCAAAAAAGAGCACAGCATAGAGCTCACTAAACAGTTAATCAAAGAGCCCCGGTAGTCCCGGAAACTCGGCCCTGCTGCACAGGAGGGCAGCAGTGCGGTAGAGCGGGGGAGAGGAGGTCTTCAGGGGACGCGGCCTGGTGTCCCCACCTGCTGGCCATGGGCGCTGACCAGGGAGCAGAGATACCTGCAGTGGGCCCCAGGTCCAGGCTGGACTCGTTCATCTCCTCCTCTTCCTCCCAGAAGTACTGCGGCGGCTGCAGGATGCGGGACTCCTCACTCTCCTCGCTGGGGAAGCCTGAGCCGGGGGCCCCCAGGCCGGCACCCAGGCCCATGGCCTCACTGGGCTCCTCCGCGTCCAGCGGCTCCAGGCTGGTGGGCAGCAGGAGGTCCAGCAGGGAGGTGGAGGTGAGGCCCTCCGGGCCCGGCTCGTCCGTCCCTGCTGCACACGCACCCAGCGACACTCCTGAGCAGACAGAGAAGCACCGTTAGAGAGGTGGGTAGGGTCCAGGATGGCCAAGGGTATGTCAGCGCCCTCCACCAAAAGCCACTGCAGGGGATTCAACGGCCACCCCTGGGCACCAAGAGGCTGGGAGGACTAAGTGCTCAGCTTCCTGTGGTCACGCACGGGGGGATGAGGGGGATGGCAGGGGCAGAGAGGACCCAAGGACCTGGCTCCTCTCCTGGAAGCAGCTCTGAGTGCCCAGCCTTGGGTGGCAGCTGTGCCAGGCAGGGGCACAAACACCAGCCGTGGTGGGTTGAGGCCCAGTGTCCATCCTGGACAGAGACGCTCCCCAAGCCGCCTGGAGAACAAACTTTGTGTGCTGGCCATGCACACCCTGAGCAGTTAGAACACTGCCAGGCAGGTGCTGGCCCAAGTTCTCCCGAGCTGGCAAGCCGGCACGGGTTCAGAGGTTGGGACGCTGCCTCCTGCTTCATCCACAGCAAATGAACAAAAGAAGTTTGTCATTGAGCACGAACAGGACAACAGTGCCTTGGCTGACTCCACGACATGACTATGACTTGCTCTAGGTCTCTAGATCACGGCTCGGGACCCCAGTCTCAGTCCCTTGCCAACAAGATGGGGATGCAGTAAAGAAGGACCCTCAGACCCTTCCCAAGACTGGCACCCACCGTGAGCCAGGAGAGGGTGTCGGGGTTCCCCTGCTCCTGCCACGTGAATAGGGTGGCCTGGCTCCAACACAAGGTGTGGAGAGCTCTGGTACTGCTCACAATGAAAATGACTGCGGTTGGCATCAGTCTGTGCCCCGTGCCTCTGGGCGTTCTTTGAAAGCTCATCATCACCCGCGTTGTGCCCAGACATCACCAGCCCCGGAAGATGTGAGCATGATACTTGCTCCCACCAGCCATGACACTGGAGTGTGAGCTTGGCACTCAACATGGCACCAAGAGCCAGCCAGCCTCAAGGGGGGCCCTGGGGCGGCACTGATGGGGAGAAGCAGCAGCCACAAGGGGGTCCTCAGATGGACAGCACTCGGTGCTGAAGCACATGGCTGAGCACTGAGCCAGGGAACTCACACCCCACCTTTGTCCCATCTGGAGAACAGGGACAGTTGTTCCCACAGCCACCAGCTCTCTCCAGAGAGGAGCATGGGATGAGGCGACCCATCAGCTGCTCTCTGGAAAGCTCCGTATACCAGGGCGTTCTGCAAACACAGGTGTTATCACCCTAGATAGAGAGCAGGATTACAAGTTCAAGGCCAGCCTAAGCAATTTAGAGAGACTCATCTCCAAATTGAAAAAAATAAATAAACGGGTTAAAAGTGTAGCTCACTGGAAGAATATGGCCTGGGCTCCACCCCCCACATCACGGAACCAGCACCAGGCAAAAACAACCGGGGAGAAGAGCAGAGACCTGGGAAGCCTAGGCCTGGAAGACGACATCAAACGGAGATAACATGGCAACCAGAGGGCCGCTGCCAGTCATCAGCTGCTACTACTCCACGTGGCTTCAGAGCGGACACCAGGGCTCCCAAGTGGGAACACAGTGGGGAGAGCCATGGCCGCCTCCAGCTCCGACCCTGCACAAGTGCGCATCCCCATAAGGCCACTGCAGGCCCAGCCCTGTGCTCAAGCAAGGCCAGTCTGCAGCTGCTGCAGCAGCACTGTGGTGCGGCTAGGCCTGGCCAGTGGCGTGAGGGAACTGTCAGACCGGCTCCAGGGAGGTTCACAGCCTCCACATGGCCCTGTCTCCACGAAGCTCAGGCCACGCTCCTGTGTCCACAGCGCCGACTCAGATGGGAACAGGGGCCTCCCATGCTGTGCTCCTTACAGCCAAGGTTGTTTGGAAGACAGAGAAAGCCTGGCCATCAATTTGGGGTTCCCTGCCCTTGTGGTTCTCCATGAGGGGATGGATCAAGATCCCGGCTTCTGTCCAGCCCAGGCCTCCCTGGGGCCCTTCTGCTCAAACTCCCTTTCCTGTCATGGGGGACCCTGGGCTTCTCTCACTGAGTGTATTTGAGCCCAGATGTTTTCCACCACCGGTGCCTGGGAAGTAGCCAGGTGACGACCTTCCAGCCTTCCTCCCTGAGGCCCAGTCACTGACCTTCAGCACAGACATCTTCCTAACGTGACCTACCGCTCTCACCACTTGAGGGTAAAGTCTGTGACCCTTCTTTGAAATGGAGCTGCCTTTGAGAGTCACTGTAGTCGTGTGAGGACAGGAGACACTCAGCTGTGCCCGTCTCAGGCCTAGCCGAGGGCTTTATGTGCCCCCTTTACCTATGCCCTCTAGATGAGCCTGCCCGGGAGCCGTGCAGAGGACAGCCACGGCACAGGGCAGCTCGAGTGCCAGCTGAGGTCCCTGCAAAAGAGGCCCAGCACAAGCAGTGAGACCTCAGCTGGTATCACACCTCAGGGTCCTGCTGAGGCCAGCGGATCCCAGACCTCAGGGTCAAAGGCTGTTCTAATCATGTCTTCGTGAGCTTGGCCACCATCGGTCACAGGAAGTCTTGTTAAAACAAGGTGGTAGCCTAGTGTGGAGACACACACTTGTGATCCCAGTACTCAAGAGGCTGATGCAGGAAGATTGCCATGAGTTCAAGGCCAGCCTGGGCTACACAGCAAGACCTTATCCCCAAAAAAGAAAACAACTGGCCAGGCGTGGTGGTGCACACTTATAATCCCAGCACTCTTGAGGCTGAGGCAGGAGGATCACTGCCAGTTTGAGATCATCCTGGGTTACATAGCAAGCTCAAGACCAATCTGATCTATATCAAGAGACCTTTTCTCAAAAAGAAAAAAAGAAAACAATACTCAGAGCAGTAAGCTTCACCCCAGAGCTTTGTATCCAGATGGTCTGTGACCAGGGCCAAAAGCTTCATTTCCAGCAAGACTCCAGGTGACACTTTAGTCCAGGAATTACATCTGGAGAACCACTGTTTTAAGTGACTAGATTTGGGGGCATTTGTTACACAGAAGTAGCTAGGTGATACACTGAGAAAAATTCAAAATGCAGTAGGGTGTGACTGGCTGAATTCTATTCATTCATTCATTCAGAAGCCTTCATTGAATGCTGATTTTGAACCAGGTCTACACAAGCCCATGTAGATATAGAAATAAAAAAGCTATAATAGGGCTGGGGATTTAGCTCAAGTGATACCATGACTAGGAAGCACAAGGGTCCAAGTTTGATCCCTGGTACCACCAAAGAAAGAAAAAAGAAAGCTATAATCCCTCTACCCCTGAAAGATTGTTTTGCATAGAGAGACCAGCAAGAGAACAAGGCATTACAGGATAGTGGATGTGACTCTGCTTGGGCCGTGGGCACGGCAGGACAGGAAGATACATCTAACAGGTAGCAGCACATCAAGAGCACTACTCACGGCACCACCCTGAATGCGCTCAGGCTGCTCGGATGAGAAGAGAGAGGGCTTTAGGGGCTACGACACTAGGGAGGCTCAACACTAGCTAGAACCTGGTGTGTGATCAGGTACAGTAATGCTGCCTGAGGGCTACGCCCCACTGGGGACCCAACGCCCTGTGTCCTACATGAATGCAAAGCTTAGGGGCCACTTTAGGGCAGGATGGTCTACACAGAACTCTACAGGAGTTCTTAGGGCTCCACAGCCCAGCTCTCCCCCACATCGTCCTCTGAGCCCTGCTGCTCAGGTTGGCACAGGCGCATGCCTAGGCATGGTGGGGCACATGCCTATCATCCCAGCATATACAAGACTGAGGCAGGAGGTTTGCCATGAGTTTGAGACCAGCCTGGGCAGCACAGTAAGATCCTATCTCAAAAAGGAAGGAAGGAAGGGAGAGACGGAGGGAAAGAAAACAAAAGGGAGGGAGGGAGAAGGGTCACCAAACCATCTGAGGCCCCAATTCAGTCTTCATATGAGCTCATGAGCACTGCTGCTGGTCCACACGGTGGCACTGCACTTTGAGCTGAGGAAGCTCAGCATCTTCTACAATGCTAATTGGGTGCTCCTGCCCCATCCTCTAAGTAGTAGCAAAACGACTCCAAGCCCCTCCACAGTCATGCCCCACTGTGGTTCATACCCTGAGTCCCAAGTCTCTGGGGCCTGACATCCTCTTTGCCTTCCGGGTCTCGCATTCCTTCTTACCTGCCTGATTCTTCCTTGGGCCTCCAGGCTAGGCCAGGAATCCCTCCCTGGTCTCCTCTCTCAGTCCATCCTACCATCCCCCCAGACACGGGGAAAATGCAGTCTGCGTCCCTCGTCCTATCAGCCTGGCCATTCCCGGCCAGGCACAGTCTCTGATACACACTAGGAGCGCAACAGCAGTCTGAGAAAATAAATAATCCAGCATGATCCTCTTGTTTTATAGACAAAATAACTGAGGCCTTGTGGGATTTAGGTCAAAGAGCTAGTTAATAGCAGAGCTGTAATTAGCTAGTATCTCCCCACAAAAGGTCTTATAAGTGTTCCACGAGGAAGAGGGGCAAGCTCATCAGGGCCAGCTGGGCTCTTGTCCTCCGGAGGATGATAAAAGAATAGAACAGAGACAGTGTCGATATTTTGTGAAGCTCACAGGCTGTGGAAGGCAGCCCGTGCTGCCTTTCCTTCTGCTGAAAACCCTGCCTGGGACCTAGACTTGGGGTGGTATGGCCTTTCTTCTCACAGTAGACCAAGCCAGTCAGCAGCTTCTGGCACTTTCCTTACCTAGAATCCCCATCGTTTATATTTTTGTGTGGGCCTTATGTTTGGAAATATTTCCTTTATAAACTGTCCTTATCTAATAGTTATTTTCTAATTTTTAATCAGTGAATCAGAGTCATTTCATCCTGCCAATCAGACAAAATGCCAATTAAGACCCAACTATGGCTTTAGGGAGCTGCACAGTCTTTTTAGGGGTAAAATCAGATGCGTGGTCACCCAGAGCCCCATGGCCACTCCTGACCATCTATTCAGTGCCAAACCCTGTGCCAGGCCCTGCCCAGATTTGTAGAAACGAACAGCTAGTCTTTGCCCTCAGGGAAATGATCACTTTTTGGAAATGAGTCCAGGTTCTGTACAAGGTAGCAGCTAATAAACAGCCTACCTTGCAGATAACAGTACGCCTAAGGCTGGGGAACACGGATGGCGGGGAACTAGAGCACAAGAACCGAATCTGCAGAACCGCACTCATGCAGGCCAGGGAGGAGGAAAAAAAAGTCAAGTGCTCAGAAATGTTGGGGAGAATTAAGCAACCCAAGTTTAGAGGTTGTGTTTTAGAGGTTATAAGCCAGCCACGCAGTGGAAATCTTTATCCACACACCCTGGACTCTGGCAAGGATCCTGGGAAAGATCGCTTCAGCCTTGTTTGAAAAGGGCAAACTGATTTTCCATAAGAATCTTGTTTCTTTCAGAGGGGACCATGATGTGGTGGAAGAGGAGCAGCCACTATCCAGGCTCTGGTCTGGCTCCTGGGAACTGACTGAGCCCCAGAAAGCTGCTTCCGCCCTCACGCGGCAAGTCTGACCTCAGGTGCCCAGAGTCCCCCAAGTCTGGCCACCTCTACCCCAGAGTCAGACGCTTCTCACTGGCCTTCTGGCATTCGTGGGTCTGTACCCTGACATTGCCAGGCCTTGGGGACAGCTTCCCATCTCTGCACCTCTTCCTACTAGTCAGGGAGCAAGGCAGGCCCCTTCTGACATTGTTCCCTTGCTCTTTTTGTCTTTCGTGATGGCCTGATAAAAATTAACAAAGACTTTGAAATTCTATTGCAGAAAAACAATCAGGTATCTTCCCCATCTTTCCTCCCTTCTTTAGCAAAAGATTCCATTTTCTTGAGGTTGTTTTTCCCTACGACGCCTGTTTTGTCTTTATATAGACCTTGATATTTTCAGCAGCCTTGGCAATGGGTAATTATTTAGATAATTAGGAGAGGATACTTCTCTCCAAACTTGTGTAGTTAAGATGACACCCACCAAAATAGTAGTGAGCCCTGACTATTTCTGTGCTTAATCACTAATCTGCCTGCACTAAGACCCACTGACTCAAAATTCAGGACTGCACTCTGTGTGACTGATTTTCTTCCTCTGGCACCTATAATTTTCTGTTACTTCATCACCACAGAGGAGAGGAGAGACAAAGAAGGAACATGCAAAAGATTACGGGACCAGACAAACTGAGAAAAAGAGGCCGTGAAATGGGCGGACATCTTAGGGGCTGAAAACCCAGGCAATCCACATGCTTTGTCTCACTTTCCAAATCTGCCCCCCAGTCTTCACCTGACCCACCTGTATCTGGTTTCCGCCATCCACTCCACTTCCACCCTGCCCCTAATCGGCAGATTTGAAGTCCAGATCTTCCTGAATGCTTAGCAGACACCACTATGGGAGGTGCTCGGAAGCATCTGTCACACAGCCCCCACAGTCTCGTGTGTCAGCCACAACAGAAATGGCCCAGCAGTGTCATCGCTCCACACATGCACACCTACATGTCTGACAAACAATGCTGAAGGGTCCTTTAGGGTTGCGTACCGACATGTGCACGGAGATGACACGTGCATGTGACCTCCCAGCATGCAGGTAAAGCGTGGGTCATGCGGGGAGTGTAGAGCAGGGAGAAAGAGGGGCACAGCTGCTGACAGTAATCAACTCGTGTGGTCACTTGGGGATACTGGCGGTCAGAGCTGGGCCCAGCCCCCAGCAGACTTTGTAGGCTAGTGCTGGTGTGGCTGTCACACGATCAAACAGGGCACTTAAATTGCGCAGGGATATAAGTTTGTGTGAGTTCCTGAAACCAATGTTAGTGGACATTTTTTTCCCTGTGCACACCCCTGAGAGATTTTATCTATCCGCAGTGGAGAAAATGAGAGGATTTACTCAGCTGTCCCAAGGCATACGTAGGAGGCTGAGGGACCCATTTTCCCCAGGAAGTCATTAGGAGCCCCATGCCGATGGCCTATCGCCTCTGCCCCAGGTGCAGAACCTCCACACACAAGCCTCCCTGACTCACACCAGCTGCACACAATGAGCCACAACTCTGGGCTAACTGCATGGGACGTGTCTGCTGGCCAGCGTCCCCACACATGCTGCAGTTCCCACGCATACACTACACCAATGCGCTATTTTCATGTGTCCCAGGAAGTGAAATCAATCCAGGCTAGCTAGTGAGCCTACTTACACATGCACACACAATTCATTGTAGTGCCCATCTCCACCAGCGCCCACGGCCTGACATACTCCAGCACGCACCCCCGTGCTGTGTGCCCTGTCCTCATCCGACCCACCCTTACAGACAGCACCCCCATTCTGGGGCAGCTGCCTGCCTCTGGGGCTGTCACACCCCTGTGCTTGCCCTACACACACACTCTGTCTCTTTATCTCTTTCTCCTGAATCCCACATCTGCCGCTGGGAAGCCGCTCAGGAATGTCTGTCTCTTTTTATTTCATACTAACATATCATTTCTCACTTGCCCAGTGCCCCCAACCTGTCCCTGCACCCACACACATCCAACACGCGTGTGTGCCATTGCTGAATGGAAAGCACACACCCGACTCACACGCGCATCAGCTGCTGCATAGAAGCTCTCCAGGGTGTCACTGTCACAGAGACCTTCTTTCCCAGCTTACCCTCTCTTTTTGTCAGCTCCTAATAAAGTTGCCCTACACAGTCGAGGGTACACATTCACAACGACACGTTTGTGTAAACATCCACCCCAGCCATGCAGCTGTAGGTAGAGGATTCCTGGCCATTTCCTTGTCAGTCAGGCACCCCAAATACACGGTGGGCTGTGTGGCCCCTGGGGACCTTTACAAACGCGGCCTGTTGGATCTCGCGGGGCTGTCACACCCACTCACCCCCCAAACACACACATCTGCACACACGCGCACACGTACACACACCCCTCTGCCACGGCGTGGCTGCAGACACCCGCACCTGTCACCCAGCGCGGGGCCATCAGTGACATCTGTCCCACGGGGACACAGGGTCGCCCCCTGCAGGAGTGGGGTGGGGTGGGGCATCTGAGCTCATTTCACACGCACGTGCCCCGGCCCGCCACCTCCTGGACTCCCGTCCCCGCTGGTAGGACGCAAGGCCGCGGGGACACGAGCCACCCGCCCGGCCCCTTTGTTGGCGGCGCGGGGAGCTGTCCAGCAGATGCAGTCGCCCGCGTCCCGCGTCCCGCCGCCGCGCCACTCTGCCACCCCTGTGCTCCGCGCCCAGGCACTCACCCCCGATCAGCAGCAGCAGCAGCGGCAGTGGCAGCGGCGGCCAAGACAGGGGCGGGCCCCGGGCGACCCGCAGCAACCAGCCCATGGTGCAGCCGTCGCCGCCCGCAGCCGCAGCGGCGCGGCGCCTGGAGCTCGCGTCAGGAGCGCGCAGACGGCGGCGGCGGCGCGCGCGCGTCCCATTGGCCCGAGCGGCCGTCACTTACGCCTTGTCCCACCCTGCCGCGTGCCGCGGGCGCGTCCCCGCCGACACCAGGCCCGCGCGGGCACCGCCCCTCCGCAGGGCACCGCCCCTCCGCTGCGACCAGCGCCCGGATGGCCAATCGTAGACCGAGAGGAGGTCCCGGGGGCGGGGCCATGCCTCCTTGGGTCCGCGGCCTCGCACCTCGAGCGCGCGCTCTGGCGTCCTGTGCCGCGGTCCCGCAGGGTGCGACATGGGCTAGCGCTTCCCGCCCGGCTGCATGCTGCGCTACTGACAACCGAGGACAGCATGGCCCTGACCGTGGGGAAAAAGTCTAGGAGGCCCAGGGTCGGCAAGGCTTCTCAGGTTCTAGTTAGGGAGGCCCTTTGAGGCCAGCTGAAGACCGAATGGGTCAGGGACCCTCGGACCGGGGCTTTTGGAGAAGTGGAACCGAACTCAAAGTCATCTCCTCGACTGTGGTCTCAGGGCTTGCCTGAAAGAAAGGGTAATTTCTTCTTTAGCCTGTGCGCCTTTTGGCACTCGAGTTCACTCATGTGCCATGCACTGTGGTATAAAGAAACCAGGTTCATCCCTGCCCTCTTTCGTGGTTCAGCAAGAAGACAGACCCAGGGCCAGGGATATAGCTCAGTGGTTCCGGCGCCTGTCTTCCAAGCGCAAAGACCCGGGTTCGATTCCCGGTAACCTCATAACAATACTGGGTGTGGAGACTCACGCCCAGCAGCAACCAGTACCACATACCACAGTGCTGGGCGTGGTGGCTCACGCCTGTAATCCCAGCACTCGGGAGGCAGAGGCAGGAGGATTGCTGTGATGTGAGTTGGAGGCTGAGCTCAGGGCCAGCCTGAACCACAAACCGAGACCCTGTCTCAAAAGAAAACAAAACAAAACAAAACAAAAGAAAAAAACAAAAAACACACCTTAAAAAAAAAAAAAACCAGACCCAAAAACTAAACCAGAGCGATGTGTTGAAGTGATGCCGGTTCAGTAGTGATGCCGGTTCAGTACGGGCTGTTAAAAAGAAGGGCCAGGAGATCCTACAGGGCAGGACCTTCAGCTTCCTTCTCCCGGGGACATCCTTGAAGCTAGCCACAAGGTTGAAGGGACCTAAGAAGGGTGGCCTTGGGAGAGCTCACTCCAGACAGAGACACCATCAGTGACTCCTTAAACACCCGCTCCTTCAGAACTGCTGCAACCTAAACAACCCCAGCAACCACGATTTGGTGGAGTTTTACTTTAGTAAATCAGGAAACCACTTCTTTAAAATAACAAATTGTATTGAATATGCTTTTGGAAACTATATCCTCACCTCAGTATGTAAGGGTCACTAAACTTTACAGGCCCTGCTTGGCTAAATACTTAAGGACAAATAGGATTTGGGGTGGGAGATACTGAAGGAAACGTTTTCTAGGGGGAACAAAATAAGAAATTTGGAGAGATGTTGGGAAGAGCACCCGTGAAAGCATTGTCTGACTTGGGAAAGAGAAAATGGTGCAGCTAGACCCAGCATCTGTCTCCACAGCCAGCCTCCTCTGGGGCCTCAGGGTCACACGTCTCGTTTTTAAGGATTTCCTTCATAAGAAAGCTCTGGTCTAATGGCATCTGCCTCAGTTTCTTCTGGACTGCTCTCATTAGGGATAGACATGACCAGCATTTCCCACCTTTGAAATCCCCAAACCCTGGGAGTGATGAGTTCACAGTGGGTAGTGTGCCCTCCTCCTCACTGCCCTCACTGCTTGGGAAGGGTAAGAAAATACACGCCCAAAACAGCACAGCTGGATTCACAGGTGCATCTGAAATGTCGCCGATCACTTCAAAAGGAAAAGGCCAGTGAGATTTAATTGATGAAGAAAACTACAGCCAGAAATGCATATGTGCTAGTAACTGCTGGATTATTGGCTTTATCATAATTTAAATTTTAGTCTATTTAGAAACAAACAGTGTAAAAATACTGCACATCATGATCCACAGAATACAGGCAAGAGGTAGAGATTTTATAGCTACAAATACATTTTGTTTAAAAAGGTTAAATGAATGAACTAAGCATACAATTTAAGAAGTTTTAAAAACACCCACAAAATCATCAATTCTTAAGTGAAATAAATCAAACACACATGGTTAGACACCACTTTCTCTAATGTGAGAAATGAAAGTGGAAATAAGGATTATAATTATAATAGATATTGGGAAATGGAAAGAAAATGTTCAAATGGGAAGGGGAACAAGGGAGGAGGAGGAAGGAAGGGACCAAAAAAGGGAAAATAGAAACGAAGCTTTTGTACACAGAGAGGGGAGGGGAAATGAGATTTTTAAAAAATTTTAAAATTAGTAAATTTCTATTGTTGCTAAAGTAGAAACAAAAATCTAGGAGAGAAGCCCAGTAAAAGGCTGTTATTTGAAAAGATGAGTAAAGACAAAACTTTAGTATGAGGAAAAAAATAAAAGACATACAGTTATGGTTCAGATCTAAATTCTGCCCAACCCTCATGTGTTCAGAGGTGAGGCCTGGTGGAAGGCGCAGAGCGTCACTAAGGATCCCTCCCCTGTTCCTTCCTCTGAGTCTCTCTGCTTCCTAGCCATCCAGTGACACACAGCTGTCCTACATCTCACTCTGGAACCGTGACCTTTTTGCCTTGGAGCCAGCCAATCATGGACTGCACACTCGAACCCTAAGCCAAATTAAATTGAACACATCCTAGAACCCTAGAACACACTCGAACTCTAACCCAAATTAAACCTTCCCTTCAAGTTGTGGAGTCAGGTATTTTGCCCCAGTGATGAAAAAGCTGACAGAGACACAGTAGTAAATGTAAAGGCATGATAAAAGTGAATAAAGTACAAACAAGATTTTAAAATCATAAGCAAAACTTGACATGATTCATCAACAAAGTTTAAGAGCTATCTGAAATGAATGCTTTTAAGGAAAATTTAAATATGCTCAAATTGAATCAAGTGGTAGAAAAGCTAAACATGAAAAACAGTGGGGGAGAAAACAAACAAACTAGAAATCTTTTCTTTAAAAAGACATTAACTCTTGTTTTAGGACTATTTTATCAAAGCTTCAACACATATACTCCTCTAAAGCAAAACTTAGAAAGCTTCCCAGTTCACTTCAAACTAGTGTAACCTGATACCAAAACCACTGAGAACACAAGTAGAAAAACCCTAAGCCAGTCTTAGTAACCATGCGCAGATTTCAGCAAGGAAGTATGTGCAAGGAGGTCATAGCAATGTTTTCAAGATACGGAAGTACCATGTAGGGCTTGTTTTAGGACCATAAGATTGGTTTTGTATGAGAAAAAGCTGCTGGTCAGGCGGCGATGTAGCTCAGTGATGTAACATGCCTACCCAGTAAAGCACAAGATCCTGAATGCAATCCTGAGTTTTGTGGTCCTGGAACCACACACACACACACACACACGCACACACAAAGCTCTTGTGTGTGTATGTACATTAAGGACAAGAAGAAAAGCTACGTTGGTCAAGAGATTTGACAAAAGCATCTAATTGAATTTAGCATTGACCTCTGTTAATAGAAATGAAAACGTTAGGATTTAGTTCAAGTGGTTCCAGGCCTGCCTTGGAAGCACAAGGGCCCCAGTTTGATCCCTGATACTGAAAAAAAAAAAAAAAAAGAAGGGCCGGGGAGTTAGCTCAGTGGTTCCCGCGCCTGTCTCGCAAGCGCAAGGACCCGGGTTCGATTCCCTGGTAACCACATAACAATACTGGGTGTGGAGACCCACACCCAGCAGCAACCAGTACCACATACCACAGTGCCGGGCGTGGTAGCTCACGCCTGTGATCCCAGCACTCGGGAGGCAGAGGCAGGAGGACTGTGATGTGAGTTTGAGGCTGAGCTCAGGGCCAGCCTGAACCACAAAGCGAGACCCTGTCTCCAAAAACCTAAAAAAAAAAAAAAAAAAAAAAAAAAAAAAAAGAAGCAAAAATATTATAAGGAAAAAATATCATATTTAATGGCGACTTGTACAAAATTAACTCCAAATGGAACACAGGCTTCAGTGTAACAGCTAAAACTATAGAATTATTAGAAGGAAATACAAGAATATACTTTTATGACATATGACTCTGGCAGTGGTTTTTGAGATGCCAAAAACATAAGCAATAAAAGAAAAAAAATATATAAACTGGAAATCAAGAAAATTAAAAACTCTTTGTGTCTAGGAAGTCACCATCAAACTGGGTGTGCTGGTGCACACATATAATCCCAGCATTTGGGAGGCTGGGTAGGAGGATCACTGCAAGTGTGAGGCCGGCCCTGGCTTCACAGTAAGGCCAAGGCCAGGGAAGATGGAGGGAGAACTTGTCTCAAAAAAACAAACAAACAAACAAACAAAAGCCAAAGGACCAAGAAGAAAATCCAAGAGACCTGTTTCCACAGGTAGTGGAGTGTAAAATAGTACCACTGGTTTGGCACCCATTCTGAGAGCTCCTCAAAAGATGGGTCAAGATGCCCCTGACCTGGCAGACCTGCTCCAATCAGAAGACCTCAGCCCACGGACACACTTCTCCTGCTGGTCCTCTAAGCACCTTCTTCCCCAGCGTCTCTCACACCTTTGCCCACTCCTAAGCGTCCTGTGCTGGCTCAGGTGATGACACCTGTGTCCCAGTCACTGAGACTCCATGTTCCCTGCTCAACGATGGTGTCTGTTGCCTGGCACAGCTGCAGAACTGCCAGAACCTCTTGCGGTACTAAGATGCCTCACAAAGGAGGCTTCTGTTTCTCTCACAAAACCTCAGCCTATTTCTTGAGCCAGAAACTTGGTCAGTAACTGTGGCTTCCTTTTCCCACACACCCTCTTATTCAACATCAATCTTGTCTAATCCACATACCAAATACATGTGTCCTCTTTTCCCTATCTCCGCCATCTGTCTCTACCTTTCCTCTCATCTTATTCCAGTGGCCAGTTGAGGAGGCGCCTGCCTATAATCACAGCACTCAGGAGACTTCGGGCAAGTTCAAGGCCAGCCTTGGCTATATAGTAAGACCCTGTCTCAAAACACTTCCTCTTGGGCTGGGGATTTATTTAGCTCAGTGGTTCCCGCATCTGCTCGGCAAGCCCAAAGTCCAGAATTTGATCCCTGGTACCATATACCTCAGTGCCAGGTGTGGTGGCTCAAACCTGTAATTCCAGCACTCAGGAGGCAGAGATAGGAGTGTTGCAGTGAGTTTGCGGCTGGCCTGAGCTACATAGTGAGTTCAGAGCCAGCTTGAACTACAGTGAAATCCTGTCTCAAAAAAAAAAAAGGCTGGGGATTTAGCTCAGTGGTTCCAGCTCCTTGCAAGCACAAGGTACCAGGTTCGATTCCCTGTAACCACATACAACAATGCCGAGTGTGGTGACTTATGCCCATCAGCAATCAGTTACAACATACCACAGTGCTGGGTATGATGGCTCACACCTGTAATCCCAGCACTCGGGAGGCAGAGGTAGGAGGATTGCTGTGAGTTCAAGGCTTGCCTGGGCTACGTGGTGAATTCAGGGCCAGCCTGAACTACAACATGAGACTCTGCCTCAAAAATGAAAAACAGAAAATCTTCTCTTAAAAATATCTTTGAGTGCTGGGGACTGAACTATCACGCTGTTATAGTCCTACCTCATGTTCCTGTTTTATTTTTGGTACCAGGGATTGAACTTAGGACCTTCTGCTTTGGAGGCAGGTGCCAGAACAGTGAGCTAAACCCCTGGTTCAAGTTCTCATCTTTTCAAAAGCCACCTCCTCTGTAATCACCACTTCTAATCCAGTTTCTCAGCATCTCGTTGCTTCCTCCGTAGCTTGTCTTTCCTTCCTCACAGCACAACTTGAAGGATTTTTCTTCTCTTGCTGAAGTCTCTTTCCCCCAACATCCTACATCTGGAAGCTGTGTGCAGCTCACTAGTTAGGGGAGCAGCTCTGAGGGCGCCTGGGTGATATGGAAGGAATCAGGGGCAGGCAGAGACGTCAGTTTGCATAGGTATCAGTGGGGCTTTCAGAGGGAGTCACACGACACTTCAGAGTGGAGCAGGATGGGTCACAGGCTTGCCAGCCCCGCTCCACAAAGAGGTGGACGCTGCTTAGCTATGTGTGAGCTAAGCAGGGAGACACATGTGAGTGGGCCCACTGCCGCCACCATGATTATTGGTTCCTAAGGCTTCTCCTGGCTCAGCTTCCTAGGTCCGGATCACACCTGGCTGGCCCTGTGGAGGCGGCACATCATGGCGGAGTGTGGTGGGGACTGCTGCTCACCTCAAGGCACCCAGGAAGCAGAGGAAGGGGTAAGCTTCCATTATCCTCTCCAAGGCAGGCCCCGTTAGTGCCAAAGGGTGGGACTGAGCCTTTAGCTTATGGATCTTGTACTGAACCCTAAGAACACAAATCGTTTTTGATTTCTTCATAGCCACCGAACAAACAGCTCCTCCACTCCAAGCCGCCTCCTTCAGAAATCTGAGGAGGAAGACGGCAAGGCCTCCGAAGCTCAAGGATGCCTGGGCTACAAGGTTAAAAGAGAACTGAGGCCAACCGATACACATGAAGATTTTACTCAACTTTATTAAAAATTAAAACTATAGAAACAAAACCCGATTGTACAAATAAGCAAGTGGAAGAAACAGGCAGGTACAGACTAACACAGTAAGGGCAACTGGCAATGGACGCACGGACCCGACTCCATGCCAGGCCGTCACAGGGCCGGTGGGCACCATCCTGGCCACCTGAGCACCTTCTCCGTGGGCTCAGAGTCTGAGGGACAAGGTGACAGAAATGACTATAAACACCTGTCAGGCAAGAGCAGCCTGGACAAAAAACTCACTCCAAGATGGAGGCAGCTGTCCTAACACCCAGGTCGACCAGCCACCTAAACACAGCCAGACACCCCAAGCACAGTGAAGGACGAAAGGTACTTACTATGTGCAGACACTGTGGGCTGGTGGCAGGCTGCCAAACAGGTAGCACAGAAACCCAGCAAAGTGCCATCCAGAAGGTGAGGAGAGCAGAAAACAGAACCCCAGACACAACCACTATTGCTCCAAGTCACAGAGCAGCCCAGGATGCCCTGGGAAGGTCCGGCATGAACCTCAATTCCAGCACACCAAGTCCCTGGGAGGTGCGGTTCCGTGTCCAGAAAGCAGAGGGTGACCGAACACCTAGGTAACGTCCTCAACCACAGTCATAAGAGCCACTGTGGACGGCCCAGAGCTCAGAACTGCTGAAGGATCACCTTCCGCTTCAGGTCGCGGCTGAATTTGTTCATCCTGAAGAGCTCGCTGTCGTAGAAGGCGGAAAGGTTGTGGATGTTGATCTGCCGGGCCTAAAACAGGAAGCATCAGTGAGCTGTGAGCACGTGCAGGTGAGCTCCGTTTCCCGGGCTTTCCGGCTTCTCCACTGCCCCCCAGGCCATACCTTGTCCACCAGGTCCTTCTCAGGCACCTCGATCGTGTCCTGCTGGGCCCCAAAGCGGTTTCGCTGATAGGTCACCTGCTCTGCCACCAACTGCTTCAGGATGAAGAGCAGCAGCTCATTGTTGTCTCGCCGGAAGGAGAGATAGCGGGCAAAGGTCTGCAGGAAAGAGCACCAGTCAAACGCTACCCCTGCGCTCCACCACACCTTTAATGCAGGCTCCAAGCAGCCAGGGCAGGAGCCAGGCAGCACCCTGGCGTTGAGGCTAGAATCCCACCCCATTATCACCCACCTTGCGCATGCTGCGCATGACACTGAACTTCTGCGTGTCAATGAAACTCTCCAGCATCACGCGGATGGCCATGTTGACGTCGTCCTCAATCACGTAGTCCCGCAGGTGGATGCGTGCATGGGCCTCTGCCATGCGGATCATGGACTCGATGTGCCTCACCGTGATGGGGATGCTGCCTGTGGCCTGGAGGGAAGCACACGGTGGGCTTCCCTCAGGCAGGGCAGACCACAAAGGGGCGGGGGCAGCCAGGGACCGACACCCCCCCCCCCAGTGAGACAGCACAAGCACCTGAGGCTATGGAGGCTGAGGGCTACGGCGTGTCCCCAGGACACCTACAGGGTTGCTAAGACACTTGCAACTAAAGGTCTGCCATCCTTGCAGCCAGCTGTACTGGCTGTCATCACAAATTATAGCTGCAGAATCCACAGCAATATAAATAAGAAAAAAAAAAAAAAAACCACCAAGACCAGTGCTGTGTTAAAGGTAAAAGAGACAGGAGCAAAACCAAAAACCTAACACTATGATCCAGACTGGGTAACACACAAGGACTCAGGTCCTGACTGTCCATGGGCTGCTCGGAGGCACTGTCCCACTGTGGTGAACCACCCAGTTCAGATCCTGGGTCTGTCTGGTGAGTATTTATACATCACTAAGGAACCTCATCAAAAGACCCCAAGGTGGGACTCACGCACATAAGTTCTGTCTGCAATGAAATGCTCAGTGTGGAATTTCTTTTTCCACTGGTGCTGAGGATGGAACCTCAGGCCTAGTGCATGGCAGACAACTTTTCTACCACTGACACTTTTCCCAAACTCTGACGTCTCCTAGCGCCCTGGGGACTGACCACCAGCCAACCCCCCCCCCCGCCCGCCCCGGCTGCTCTGCCCCTCACCATGGACTCCTTCCGCAGGTCGCTATACATCTTGGCCACCTTATCCTGGTCCATCTGGTTGAGCTTCGGGCGGACCCTCTCCTTGGCATAGATGATGTACTTCTTCAGCACCTCCTGTGGCAGTGGCTCCACACCGTATGTGTTGGGCATGGCAGGCTCTTGGGTGCCGTTAGACAGTCTCTCCTCTTCCTTGTTGCTGGGGTGGTGCCGCACGTGGCTGCCAACCACAAAGCGGGCCAACATCTCGTCCTAGGACAGGTGGCAGAGAGCGCTCGTGAGGCTGTGTGGCGTGGTGTAGGAGCTGTGTACAGTACTTCAGAGACTGCGTCACACCGGCATGTGGAGGCACCTGAGTAGGAGGGGAAGCTGCACCGGGGGTGGAGAATGTAGGAAGACTCAGTGGGCAGCCGGGTGTGTGTGTGTGTGTGGTGTGTGTGGTGTGTGTGGTGTGTGGTGTGTGTGTGTGTGTGTGTGTGTGTGTGTGTGTGTGTAAATATGTGGGGACCCCTGCGGGGCAGCAGAAGAGAACAAGGGAACAAAACCAGCATAGGGGCCACCTGTGCCCACACCCAGCCCAGAACAGAATGGGCTCAAGGGCTGTACCTGCACGGGGTCCACAGTGTCTCTCACGACACACAGGATGTCGAAGCGGGAAATGATGGGCTCCGTGAGGTCTACATTTTCCGAGAAGGTCAGTGATGGGTCGTAGCGCCCCCCTGAGATACAAAGCAGCCTCAGTCAGGCCAGTGCCCCAGCCTTTGCCCTTGTCAACCATGAATGCCATTCCAAAACAGGCCTTGCTCTCATGGAGCAGGAGGAAAAGCACTGTGGCAGGGGAGGCCGGAGGGACGCCAGTGCCTGCTTCCTGGAGTGACCCCAATGGGCCCGACTGGCAGAATGTGGGTCCTTGGGATCCAGAGTGCAGGAGACAGCACCAGGCTCTGTCACTTCTTGGGCTGCCCAACTCAGGCAGGGACCGGATTCCTCCATGTTGGCCTGAGAACCCCCAAGCGAGGTGCTAACACCAGACCCCCAACCAAGTCAGGCTCCTCAAGTCCTGCACCCCTCAGCACTGGGGTTTGTTCGGTGGGGGGATCAACTCAGTACCTTGCACTCGACAGCATACAGCGCCCTGAGCTAAATCCTTGGCCTGGCCCTGGAGTCTGAACCATGAGGAGCCCATACCTATGGGGTTGGCAGCTGCGATGACGGTACAGCGGGCCTGCAGGGAGGTGACGATGCCGGCCTTGGAGATGGAGATGCTCTGCTGCTCCATGGCCTCATGGATGCTGGTCCTGTCCTGGTCGTTCATCTGCAAGATGCAGAGGTCGCACCCTCAGCACCCACTGGAGCACACTGCTTCCCATCTCTGCCACCCCCAAGGGCTGAGTCCCAGCCCTAATTCCCACCAGCTGACCCTGCCCAGGGCCCCACCTTGTCGAACTCATCAATGAGACACACGCCCCGGTCAGCCAGAACCAGCGCCCCGGCCTCCAGGGTCCACTCCCTGCTGACCGGATGCCGCTGCACGTAGGCTGTGAGCCCCACTGCTGAGGCACCCTGGCCCGTGGTGAAGATGGCCCGGCTGGACACCTTCTCCACATACTTGAGGAACTGAGACTTGGCTGTGCCCGGGTCTCCGCACAGCAGCACGTTGATGTCGCCTCGCACTTTGTGCTTCCCACCTGGTGAGGGGACAGGGTCAGGAGATGGGAGAGGGCTGTCTCTTTAGGAAAGGTACAGGACTGGACACTTAACCCCGACAGATACAACGAAGATGTTGTTTGTGAAAGGGGGAAACTGGAAACAAACCTCTCCAGCAGGAGAGCTCAGACGACTGCGCACCCCATCCTGTGAAAGGAGCCTGCTCTACACGCGATATCATGACAAGATGCCAGAGACGAGAGAAGCAGGGGGCAGCAGGACATATTCTGTCCACGCACAAGAAACCTCAACCTGTGTCAGTCACACCAGCCAAGGGTGACCCACAAGTGGGAAGGGACTGGGACAAGGAACAGCTGTCACAGAGTCTGGGGGATCATTGCTGACCTAATATGCAGATGGGCTCTTATCACTTCTGTGGTCTAATCTTGCTTTGCGGTTTTTCTCTTTTCTTTTTTTGAGACAGGGTCTCACTGCATAGTTTGGGCTAGCCTTGGACTATGTAGGCTAGGCTGGCCTCAATCCTGCAGTGATCCTCCTGCCTTAGCCTCCCAAGTGCTGGGATCAGAGGTGTGTGACAATGCCCAGCTAATCCTATGTTCTGAGACAGGTTTAATTCTGTGCCCATCTGAAGTGGCCATGTGGGCATGGCTGTCTGTGTGTATCGTTTCTCCCCAGCAGCCGGGAGTCCTGCCTTGTGCTGTAGGACACAGAAAGCCGGCTCCTCAGAACATGAACACCCCTACAGAGGGGCACAGGCAAGGGTCCCGCGGTGCTCACCTGGGTTCTTGGGCTCCCCTCCAAAAAGAGCCAGGGCCAGGCCTCTCTTAATGTCCTCATGGCCGTAGATGGAAGGTGCAATGCTGGCAAAGATCTGGGAAGAAGGAGGGGACCATGGGAACTGGGGCCCGACAGGCAGAGCAGGGCTCCCCATGCCGGGCCATGGGAGCTAAGGTGGTGCCGGCTCAGCACCCAGCACCCAGCCAGGATGTGCCTCCTCAGGCCTCCACACCAGCCCTGCAGAATGTTGGTCTGACCCCTCTGTTGTGTCACTGTTTGAAAGTGCCTTTCCAAGACCATAGGCTGAGAGCCAGGCCTGAAGGGCCAGCACCCAGGGCTGTGACACAGGTCACCCATCACAACACTGCTCCTGCCCAGGCCATGGCACAGGACGGGTGCTCTCAGCTCATGTGGGGTGAGTGAGTGCTTGATGCAATGGTTCATAGGGTGCCACTCAGGCCTGGGCACGAGCAGGGAGATAAACAGGGTGCATCGGGACATGGGCCTGGCAGAGGCCCAGTGCATCAAGAAAGGAGGACAGAGGAAAAGCAGAACCTGCACAGTTTCAAAGACAGAACTGGACAGCAGAGCAGCTCTTTGCTTGCATGGCACAGCCTCCCCAAGAGCCTCCTTAAAGCACAGCCCCGAGGCTGGAGAATCAGCACCGTGTGTGGAAGGAGGCCCGCACCACACGTGTCCTTCCAAATACCTCCCACGGGGCTTGCTGGAGAATGGAATCCAGGGCCGGGCAGGAGATGCACCAGTGTGGCTGGCACCTTCTAATAGGAAGTGAAAAATCACACCAAAGGACAGTCATGTTGGCAGGACACTGGTACCAACGTGCAGCATCACACAGACTTGCCAGGACCCAGACTGGCAGTCACTGTGCTGACAGCAGTGATGTCACCCACACGTGACGACACTCATGTCGCCCAAGCTCTTTGGACACCAGGAGAGAGCAATGGACTTGTCTACCAGCCCACGTGGCCAGGGAAGGGCGCTGTCTGCTACCTCCCCCAAGCCAGTTTCCTACCATTTGGACAGGAAAAGACCCAAGATCGGGGTGGGCCACATTCTCCTAGGGGATGGCCGAGCACAGCCCCAATTCCCTGCAGCAGAAGCTCTGCCAGCGCCAGCTGTGCTACATCAGTGAGCAGCCCTGGTCTCATGTGGAGTTTGTGGGTGCATGCCGAGCACCCCGAGGGCCAGCACCATGCCCTGTGTGTGGGCTATTATCCACTCTCCCCCTTTGTGCCCGTGGACAAGGGCCAACCACTGATCACATGACGGACGGGCCAAAATCCCACTGAGAAGTCCGCCTTCGGATGCGCGTTCTCCTGGCAGCTTTTTAAAATCTAAGTGAGCTGCCACCTTTCTCTCTGACACCTGACTCATTCAGTGTGACCAGGATGCAAAATCAAATACCTGCGTTAGACAGAAGCTGGGCCACAGCCTGACAGCATATGAGAAGGGGACACTCGGCTACTGCTCAATGCAGTGAGCAACACAGGCCAAACATGCAGGCACTGGGACTTCAAAAAGCTCAAGGGGGATAGAGTATCTACGTGAGGTAAAAGGCCTCGTCCAGGCAGCCAGGCCGCATCTAATGCACCTGAGCCTGCAGGCCTTTGCTCTCTTCCACCAACAGGTCAGAAGAGCATGCTGAGGGCAGAATGGGAGCCAGCAAGCAATAGCAGGATGTGCCTCTCTCTGTGCAAGTTACCGACACGACACCTAGCACGCAAAAGCTCACACAGGGACCCCTTGTCTTCTGTCTTGTTACCAGGGACCTCAGTACACGTGAGCTCTTAAGCACAAGAACTGAGTGGCCTCTACCCACCACACCCAAGGAACTTGATCTTAGAGGGACCAGATGTGTCCACTGAAGCTCTTATCCTCCTGAAGCTGAAAAACACCCACCTTCTCTATAGGTTCCCCAACTCCTGGAAGCCTAGGAAGATGGCCCAGCTCCATCTTCAGACCCAGAGCAGGGGTTGAGCTGCTCTTGGTACCAGGCCTAGTTAACCCGACACACAAGCAACCCAGGCGCTTCCACCTCTGAGGCTGCATGGCCGAGGGACATCGGTCATCATTCACTCCACAGAGATAACCAGGGCCGGGCTGTGCAGAGCTTGGCAGGATAGGGCTCCGCTGGCATGTGTGAGGCCCTAGGTCCTGGTCCGAGAACTAAGTAAGATTCACGGATGATTTGAGGGACAGAAAAAGACATACTGAAAGTTAACCTTCTGGGGCAAGAAAGGCAAGAACCGAAGAAGTGCCAGAAGCCAAGCCACTTCCCGGGGCCCGGGAGTGCCACCTTTCTTTGAACTCGATTTCTGCTAGGTTACGCAGCAGCTCCTCCGGGACTCTATGCCCACCTGGAGAAGATGCCCCAGGGAGAGAAGGGGCTGTTCAGAAGTAAGGACACTGGCTCAGGAGAGGCAAGGGGGCACAGGGTCTCAGACTGGCCATGATGGGAGGAGCCACAGTGGAGGGCTCCACAGGCCCCAGGGACACTGGCCTGAGACAAACCAACTCACTGAGCCCGGCTGCAGCCCTGTCCTCCATTCATCTCTCGTCCTCCAAGAGCTCCCCAGCCTTGGCTCCTGCCCCCAGGCGCCTCACAGAGAAACAACCCAGCTCCGAGACATGCCACCCGCAACCCGGATCCTGTGCTGCCCCACGCACTGGATCCTGACAGATACAGGGGCTGTGCCTCACAACCCAGCTCCAAGTTGAGGAGAAGGACGGAGAGGAAGGATATGGAGAAAGCAGAGGAGTCATCAGGAAGCAGGAAGGGCAGGACAGGGGTATAGAGCAGAAAGGAGGAGCTCTCAGGAACAGATACCGGCTCTCTATGAGAGTGACACTTCCACAAAAGCAAATCTCCATGATGACTGCTGCCCAGGTCAGACACAGGAAGCAGGAACAGTGGGCCAGACGGAGCCTCCTGCTCTCCTCCAGCAAAGACCAAAGAGAACCGAAGGCACCGGGACTCCACCCTCAGCCCCCTCAGCAACCCTGTCCTGTGCAGGACCCTCCTCTCTCCCTGTCAGACAGGGAAGGGCCCCAGGGAGGCATCAAGCACGTGCAGCACGACCCCGATGCCAGGATGAATGCTTTTGCCCTGGACAGGGGCTCCCACCCTGCCAAGGGGATGTGCTCCACCCTGGAAGGATATGCTCCATACTGGGAATTCGCAGGCACAGGAGGCTCTGGGGCGGCCACGGGACAGGACGCGCCTGGAGCCCACACCCCTCCACTTGCCTTCTCCCCGATCTGCTGGTCCTTGGAGAGGCTGGTGATCATCTTCACATCCTCGTCGGTCAACTCTCCGACGGCCACCTTGTTGTCCTTCTTAGCCACGTGGTTGGCCAGGATGACCGTGGCAAAGACGGGGAAGCCGTTGGCCGTGTTGAGGGAGCCGTCATAGTTATTGTGGTAGATGCCAGTCAGCTCCTGGTGACAGGGAGAGGTCAGGGAAGGTCATGGCTGCAGCCCCACATGCTGCTTCCTACTTCCCCTTCTATCTCCAGCTCCCCACACTTCAGACGCCACCATGTGGAACACAGCACAGAGAAACCCGTGCAGACTGCAGACTGCTTATGTGAACGGGACTGTGCCTCAGCTCACAGCAATCTCCTCTTCACCTGGCTCCCTCCCAGCCCATTCCTGGCCACTTACGATCTCATCTCCGGGCTTACAGCTGTCCACCAGGTCGGCGAGGAGGATGGCGTCCTTGGAGCGAGGCAGCCGGCCGGCCGCCACTTTGCCAGGACTCTCCTGGATCCGGATACGCTGGTAGTTCTGATAGATGGTCTGCATGGGGCAGAGAGGACGTCATGAGCCCTCCCCTCATGGTGCAGGCCTTGCGCTTCCCCAGGAACTCATCCTACCACCAGCCCTGGCCTTGGCCCAGAGGACAGCGCAGAAGCAGCGTTACTGTAACTGGAAACCGAGCCAAGAGAGTAAGGAACGAACCCACTGCGGTGCAGCACACGGGTGGACAGTCCCTGTGTCTGCCACCCGCCTGACCTCGGGAAAACCCCAGTGCCTGACTTGAGCAACTATTCCTGCCACATACCCCATCTTCATGAGGGTGGACGCCAGGGCCAGGGCACCTGCGTCCAAATCCTGAGTGTGTATGGAGTTGTGACCTAGGCAGGTCTATCCCTTCCCCACAGAAAAAATGCTGATACTGTGACTGCAAGACTGTGGGAAGGAGAGATCAGACCAGGGACATAAACAAATGAAGTGCCTAAAGCTATGCCCACAGCCCATGTGCGGAAGGCCCGGTCCCCAGCTTGTGGCACTCCCAGCAGGTCTCCTGGGTCACGGCTGAGCCCTTGGTAAAGACTCAGGGTGCCAGTCCTTTAATTACTCTTCACATCCTGCTCCGTCAGGTGTGCTGCACCTCCCCAGACCCGGACAATCATGGACCAAGATCCAAAACTGAGCCAGATGGAACCTTTCTTCTTTATAATTTGCTCAGGTATTTTGTAACAAGAGTGGAATGCTGTCTAATATAAAAGACAGCTCTAAAGTCTAAAACATGCATCAGAATGCCCAAGCCCTACGCATTTAGGCTGCCTCCTAGCTGGGTCTCAGTCAGCTCCTTTTAACACTGGGGCAGAGGTGACAGGAGCACTAGCCTCATGGAGACTCATGAAGTCGAAGTCCTGTCACGCACACCTCGCAGGGCCTCCTCTTCCATTTCAGCTCCACTTGCTCATCCATGAGTCAATGCACAGAGCTAAATCTGTTTCTGAGGCTCAGGCAGAGGTGAGGCCTGCATGGACTGACAGGAGCCCAGCAGGCAGGGAGGAAAAGACTCTGCTAAATCCAGCCTTGCAGCTAGCTTGTACCACCCGAGCCAGGCAGTTGCCTTTCTACAAGGTCCTTCGCTGGCGCTGTTACAGGTGGGGCCTCCCAGGCACTTCCTGTCTGGGGAGCTCCAGCTGGGACGGTGCTCAGAACTGCAGAGAGGGTGAGCGGTGAATGTCTGGACCACAGGGTTGCACCGGGACATTCAAGGGCAAAGACACATGTGCTGTGCCTAGGACTGTGCCCAGGCCAGCACATCTGTCATTCTAGACACTCTGAAGGCCGAGGCAGGAAGATAGCAAGGGTCAGGCCAGCCTGGGTAACTCAGGGAAAGCCTGGTTTAAAATCATCCCTGCCTAAGGCAGAGATGGAAAGCTGATATGCTGAAGAGGGGCCAGGGAAGAAGGCAGCCCTGCTCGCCTGTGTCTCTAGAGAAGCCATGTACTTGGATGCTCTGGACACAACCGCCTGACTTTTGAACAGCAGCTTGAGTCTGGCAAACCCTGGGCCAGCCTGCCTGCAGCGGCACCCCTGCCAGCACATCCAAACAGATGCAGGAAGGACTGTGTCCATACATGCGCTCACCTCCTCCATGTTGACTTCGAAGGGCCCCACAGACTGGCACTCAGGGCAGGAGCCCGGCTTCACTTCCTGGTTCTGGGACTGGCAGAAGGGCCCAAGCACGAAATTGCACTTGTTGCAGTTGTACTTGACCATGCTGAGCTGCGGCAGGACGCCCGTGCAGCTGGTCACCACGCCGCTTGTGCGGATCAGCTGGTTCAGGTGCAGTTGCCTGGGGGGAGCTGGCACGTCAGGCCCGACTGGACCCCAAGACCTGCCCCTTCAGCCTCTGGCCTCCCCACATACTCTACTCTGGCCCTGTGCTTGCTCACCTCAGCGAGCGCAGCTCCTCCACCAGGGGCAGGTGGGAGATGCGGACGTGGATATGGCTGGCAATGCGGTCATACTTGGGGTACATGGCCAGCACCACCTCCAGAGCGGCCTCATCAAAGATCTGCAGCAGCTCAGCGGGTGCCTCTGGCAGGAAGTAGGCCAAGACATGCTCACGGGCTGCCAGGTCCTCGTAGTTCACCACCAGGCTCTCACGGTTCTCTAGGGGTGCATGCACGGGCTTGGTGAGGGTCTACAGAGGGGTCCCCCACACTGTGACATCTGCATAAGCGAGGTCAACCCAGCCAAACAGCCTCTCAGCCACAATACCCAGTCTGCACCTCAACTCCATGTCCACACCTCAGCTCTGCAACACAGGTGAACAATAAAACCCAGGCCTCCCCTTGCTCTTCTGCCAAGTAGGTATGCCCCAGTGTGGAAGGTGGGGTTGACTTGCAGGGTGTCAGATGGGAACATGGCGCCTGTAGGACTACAGTTTCAGAGGGCTGACAAGGCCCAGGGAGACCCCACACAAGAGAAAAGAAGAAAGGACTATGGAACTAAGGTCCGCCTGTCCCCTTTAAAGGCAACTGCTTCCACACAGAAAAATGCTATTTTATTTTGAGAGATAGTCTACGCTGAGGATTTAGCTCAGTGGTTCCAGCACCTGTCTCAAAAATGCAAGGTCCCAAGTTCCATCCCCAGTAACAAAAAAACAAAACAATAAAAAGATACAGCCTAGTTCAGTTACTAAAGTTGCCCAGGTGTGGCTAACTACATGCTTAATACATGCAAGTCCCCTGAGTTCACTCACCAGAAAAAAAACAAACAAAATAGCTTAAGTAGTAACACCAATTTTATCTAAAATCTGCCCATGTTTAAATGCATCAAAAACATAGAATTTTGTGTCTAGTGGGGTGGTGCAAGGTCCCCAGTGCAAACACACAAAACATCTGGGTTCTTTGAAACATGGATATCTGGGCTCTGGGCTCCTGTTTAGCTGCCAACATGTCGCCCAGTGTACCCTGTCACTGTCCCTTGCAGGGATATGGACACACCTTTGCACATGTCGCTGATACGCTCCTTGAAGACATTATGGCCATGGCTGTCCACATGGGTGCGCAGGAAGTTCTTGAAGCGGTGGTGGATCTCCAGCCGGGGGCCCGCCATGCTCACCCACTCGCGCACAGAGTGGCCCTTGAGGTCCTCCAGGTTCTCGATGCTCTCGATCATCTCCTCATCCTCCTCACCGTCCTCCGTGGCGCGCTCCACCTGGCGGCGCTTGCGGCTGGGGCGCTCCTCATCCTCTTCATCGCTGTCTGGGGGTGTGGGCAAGGGACAGCTGGAGTGAAGCCTCTCCCGACACCTTCTGCTCCTCCCTGGAGCCCCTCCAGGGCTGCAGATGGCAGGACTTACCATACAGGAGGCCCCGGCGCATGCGGCCCAGGCCTCGGCCTGCCTCCCGGTCGCGCTGCCGCATGACCTTCTCAGCTGCCTCCCTCTGGCTGGCCGTCAGCTCCTCCACATCCTCGTCATCCAGGGCCAGTCCTTCAGCCTCATAGGTGTCCAGCTCCGGGATGGCACGGTAGTCCCTGACAAAAACCCCAAACAGATGCAGCTGGCACCTCAACACTCATCCAGGAACCAGGCCTCCTCCCCATGGGACAGGAGCTCCACCCTGGCTAGGCCTAGAGCCTCCAGGTCAGGACATGGAAGGAAGCTTAAAACAGAAACCTTACCTTGCTCGTTGGCAGGGCTTACTACACTATGTCCCAGCATTAAGGCTCTATGACCTTCACTTATTTGTTTGGTTTTTGAGACAGGATCTTGCTTTGTAGCTCAGGTTAGCCTTGAACTTGAGGCAATCCTCCTACCTCTGCCTCCTGAGTGCTAGGATTACAGGCATGACAGCATGCCTGACTCTATGATCTTTAATATGTGTCTACAAACACTTCTAACACATAGCCTGGTACAAATTAGATATAAAACAAGTCTGTTGATAGACTCTCAATGGACTCATCTGACCCACTCCCGTGGAACTTTTCTTTGAAAAGCCACAGAGCACCACTATTAGCTGCTTCCTGTCTTCCTCAGTTGGCATCTACTTCAGGAGACCTCTGGGTCCCCTAGGATGCAAATGTCATGGAGTTGAGGCTTTAAGGTCCGGTCTTTCCCACTTACACAATGCAAATTAAATGTAAATGGATCTGCATTATGGCTCATGAACTTGTCTGTCTTCTTGCAGATCCTGGGGCATGTCACATTCTAAAACAAGAGTGTCATCAGATTCAACTCCCCAGCATCCAGGCTGGACCACCAGGCAGAGTGCTCTCCCTCCGCAAAAGGCTGGAGTAAAAATACCTCTCCATGCCATCTCCAATCAGCTCTTCTCCATCCTCCTCTTCTTCCATGGGTCCCTCTGTGCCCAGTAAGCCCTCAGATTCATCCTCAAAAGGAGGAAGGTCTCTGCCAGGGCTAGAGGTCAGGGCATCTGTGCGCCGGGAACTTCGGCCAGGGCTGGATGTGACAGGGTCATTGCCTCGCCGCCTTGGAGCAGGGCTGGATGCCACAGATAAGGACTCGGAGGATTCCTGCAAGAGAAACAGCATCTGTCAAACACTAAGGCGGAAGGGGCCCATTTCACTTCATTTTTACCTGCTAGACCTCCCCTGCCTGGGGCAACTTGGTTCTCAAAAGCACTAAACGTTTCCAGTTTCAAGACCCTCGGGCTCGCCACTCCCTACCCCTTTGGTGGGCATTCCACCATCTAAGCACCGTCGGGTTCTTGGTATTCCGAGCTCTACTAAAACATTAGGACACCTCGAACCCACAGGCAAGTGGCAGGACCTGTCTGACAGTAAACAAGACCAAGGGACAAAGAGACAGCACACTGTCGAAGTGGGGAAGATGCGGAACTCGGGCAGGAGAGCAGATGGCGCCAGGCCGCAGAGGGACGGACTGAGAGATCGGGCCCGCTAGAGCGAAGAGGCCGGGCCCATTCGCGTCCTGGGAAGACCCCAGGCCGACTGACCCCAGCTGGCGACACAGGCGCCCGCGGCCCCCGCGCCCGGCCCAGTTTGCGCCCCGCAGTCCCAGCCCTCTCGCTCACCGCCATCGCAGCGTTGATCTCCGCTCCACTCCTGCAAGCAGTAGTTTTCGCGCGAAAAGCAGCCCACGTGACCCGAGCCAGCCCGGGTAGCGCCCAGAGGAACACGACGTCATAACGTCGGCGTCTATTTGCGTCTGCCGTAGGGGTGTGTGGGCGGGCCCAAGGTCAGCCACGCCCACAGGGCTATAAATCACTCCCACACTTCCTAGGCGACAGGTCTTCTGTTCTTAGACTGCGAAGAGTAGAGGGTTGGAAATACTGCCGCCTCACTCGGTAACATTAGCCAAGGAATGACTGACGGACTAGGAAACCGTGACCCAGAGCCTGGCTTTCTGAGAACTTTTTCCTGCCTTATGGGCAGTCTCAACTTCTCCAAAAACTCTAAGCATCAAAGCTGTCTGGATTTTGCAGAAAGTCCCATCTGAGGTTCAAGGGCCAGTCAGTCGCAGAGAAGATGTTCCACAGAAAAGAGCTGAGACAGGAGGGCCCCAAGTTTAAGCCCTGCCTCGCCACTTAGCAAGACCTTGTAAAATTTAAAAAATAAGGGCTCAGGATGGAGCTGAATGCAGAGGCTCTGGGTTAAATACCCAGTTCTGAAAAACAAGACAACAAAAATAAAATGTGCAGGGATTTAGCTCAGTGGTTCCAGTGCCTGCCTTGGAAGGGCAAGGGCCTGAGTTCGATCCTGGATCCCTGGTAACCACATACAACAACGCTGGGCATAGAGATTCACACCCACCAGCAATCAGAACCATATACCACAGTGTTGGGTGTGGTGGCTCACACCTGTAATCCCAGCACTTACGAGGCAGAGGCAGGAGGATTGCTGTGAGTTCAAGGCTGAGCTCAGGGCCAGCCTGAACTAAAAAAGTGAGACTTTGTCTCAAAAAAAAAAGAAAAAATGTGTAAGATTTAGTTCAGGGGTTCCAATGTCTGCCTGACAAGCCAAGGTCCTGAGTTCGATCCCTGGTAACCACATACCACAGTGCCAGGTATAGTGGGTGGCTCATGCCTGTAAGCCCAGCACTTAGAGGCAGAGGCAGAAGGATAGCTGAGTTCAAGGCTAGCCTGGGCTACATAGCAAGTTGGGGGCCAGCCTAAACTGCAAAGCGAGACCCTGTCTCAAAAATAAATAAATAAAACAAGATAAAATAAAATATGCAAAGCTGTAGGGAGCAGAGGACCTGGTGAGGATGTGGGAGCCATTCTGTAGTTCTGGCAAACAGCTTTTGATACCAGGGTCAGAGACACTGGCGTTGGAGAGGTTGGATCACAAGAGGGTCTGGACCATTCTGGGGAAGGTATCACAGCAGCAGTCTTGAACCCTCCTGCTTCCCCTTGGGGAGGTGAGCTGAGCTGCTGGAGGCCACCCTGGCCGGCCAGGATGCTTGCCCAAGAGATATTCAAGAGGTAGAATCCATAGGCCCAGAAGCTTGGGGGCTGTAAAAGAGTGGCACCCAGGGCACCGGGCTTGGGAAGGTGGTTGCTGGCACCACCTCTGAGATGGGGATGACAATTGGGGACAGAGGATGAGTTTGTTTCTGGCTGAGTGGTGAGGTCCAGGAGGCCTTTGATGTTCACATCTGGAGCTCAGGGGAGGTTGCAGGATCTCCCCTTTCCACATGCCGACTCATTTACATCATTGTTTTCTTTTTAAATTATTTCTTGAACCATGGTCTTCCTGTGGCACCAGACTGGCTTGGAAGTTGGGGTGATCCTCTTGCCTCAGACTCCCGAAGCTGGCATTACAGGTATGTGCCTCTCCTCTTGGCCACCCTGGGTCTACTTCATGAGAAAGCACTGTGGTTTACAACCAGGTGTGCCCAGTAGGACCCAATATGAGAAGCAGCTCTGGCCTCCTGTCACTCTCTGTCTCCTAATAACCTCTGCCAGGGTCTGGTGGCCTGGAAGGCTGCTTTTTGAACTCTGTGAGGTTCTCTGCTGAACACCCCACCCTTTACTCCAGAACTCAGGGTCTGTGTTGTGGTTTTTCCACCAGGTGTTGCCATAAATGTCACACAGCGTCTTCCCCACCACATGCATCTCTGTATTGTAGGTCCTGTGGGCATGGGGACAGCCCTTTCCTGCTGTAGGCCTGACTCCACGCTGGATACCTGTCACCCAGAGGCATCTGGTTCACAGTAGCCTGTGCAGGTGTGGATGGTGCTGCCTCTGGAGCCCCAAGTGGCCCACAAGCACTGTGCTTCCTTTTGGGTGACAGGATGTGTCCTCTTGTTTGCCCTAGAATGCTAGGCACCCCCCTTAAGCGCCATTGATGTGGCAAGCCCTAAGCTCTATGTGGGGTTTAGCGCTGTCCCCTGGACCCTACTTTGCTTATGTCACTCCTCACTCATCTGACTGGCTAATGAACTAAACCACTGCCATGTGACACATATCTGTAATCCCAGCATTTGGGAGGCTGAGGCAGGAGGGTTGCAGTAAGTTAGAGGCCAGCCTGGGATACTAGGACTCTGAGGCCAGCTGAACTAGGGAGAGTTTGCCTCATAAAACCAAAAATAAGTAAATAAATGAAGACACAATTAAATAGAAGTCCAACTTCCAACCCCAAAGTCTTTAGGCTTAATCTCTACCATTTTCTCTGGTCTATGATTTTTAATTTTTTTTTTAACTTTGTGGTAGTGGGGGTTAAATGCAGGCCCTCGGCACATGACAGGCAAGTGCTCTACCACCAAGAAACATCCTTAAGCCCTTTTTATTTTGAGGCACCACACACATCTTTGATGCTGTTCTGTATGCTCTTTTCTGTGGGGGTGAATAATGTTGGTGTTTCAGGGGCTTTCACTTAACTTTGGCCACTATGATAATTCTCCCCCTGCAGACCAAGCAACTGGTGTAGGACTCCTGCAAACTCCTGAGTTTGCCCTTTCCTGTGACATATCCTTCCTGGTCATATCTTTGATGGTCCTACAGAGATTGGCCTCTAGCACTTAGGACCACTATCCCCCCTCTGCCACCAGGGGGCGCGATATGCTGCAGGGGCAGCGCAATATTTGCAAATGGTGGAGAGGGTGCTACCCTCCTCTTAGAGGTGTCTTCAGGAAAAGGATCTTAGAGTCAGATCTTTATTAAACTATCATTTTTGAATTTTGTGGATACCACACTACCTCTGCTCTCAGACCCCCTCGCTACATGACACCTGTACCAGTGTGTGTGTGTGTGTGTGTGTGTGTGTGTGTCTCCTATGTGGTTGAGGCTGCTTTAAATTTACTGTGTAGCTCAGGCTGGCCTGAAACTCACAGCGACCTTCCTGCCTCAGCCTCCAGAGTACTGGGATTGGAGGCATGAATTACCACACCGGGATTAGAAGCCTGCACTTTTAAAATGCATCAGAAGAAATGTGGTCATTAGGTCTGGTCACAGGCGTTTCTGACTCTGGCCCCCAGGTGGTTGGTCATCAGTGAACTCAAAAGCAGGCGTCGCCTCGCACTCAGGCAAACCTAGAAGCCGTGTGGCAAACCTAGGAGTAGTGCATGCGGTGCACCCCAGATGAGGTCCAGCCTGGGCACCCCGAGGGGGTGCCATATCCCGCTGCTCACTCTGGTCTCCTTTCGAAATTCCAGACCTTAGAACTGAGATAGAAGAGGGGGCCCTTCCGCCCACCCACCTGTGCCATCTGCGGTGCGGCCTTGGATGACTTCAGGGTAATACTAACGTGCCTAGGCTGCCCCGAGGAGGGACCAGGTGCCTGGGTAGATCATGTTAGGGAGGCTACCCGGCTGCTTCAGCGAAGGTGTCAAGAAATTCACTTCAAGGAAGGCGGGACAAGGACCCACACACACTGGGAGACAGGAGTACTGAGTTGGTGGCGCGGCAGCAGAACCAAGACGCACAGATGGGTACTCAGAGGAGGGGCCTGGGGACCTGCAGTCAGAGACTGGGGAGAGAAGCCTGGGTCACTTTCTTGGCAGGTCATAGAACCCTTAGGAGCTTCAGGTTCGTCTTGTAAAATGCGACTCCTAGCGCAGGGCTGAACGAGTGGCTGTCATCCTGCAACGCCCCATCAAAGCCGTCCCAGCAGCCCGGCAAGACGTGCGGCGGAAGGATCAACCACCTTGGGTGGTCAGATACCCGAGCCCGCACGTGAAGGCATTTCCCAGACGCCCCGCCCCGGGTCGCCCGCCAAAGTCACAGCTGGAAGCAGAGCTCCAGCCCCTGCGATCCTGATCGCGTTTGCGGGTGCTGACAGTTTCTTCCGGCTGGAAGGCACTGAAGCGGAGCCAGTGCAACCTCTTCTTGCACATCCAAAACCCCCATTCCCGGTGAGCAATTCGCAACTCGGAGTCCCTGTTACATCGCTGCGGCGTCCCTTTAAGAGATCAACGGGCCGCCCCGCCTCCTGGGGCTCTGATTGGCCTCTTTCGCTCTTTTCGATGGAGACTCATTCCTATAGGTTATCGTGAGGTGGGGGACGGGCCTGAGTGCAGCAAACAGGGACTGTAGTTATTTTTCTAATTTTGGCTGGCCCGAAAAGACAGGGCTGCCTGCCGGTCTCCGCTGCTGGGAAGGAGAGCGGCGCAGTATCCCTGGAGCTGGCGGACCCTGCATCCGACCACGTCTGGTCGACCCCGTTCCTTCCCGTTTGCGCGCAGCCGGCTCGGAGCCTCTTGTGCGACGCTCCCCGGCCCCGCTGCTGACCCGGCCGGAGGCAAAGCGTTGAGTCCTGCGCGGTCCCGCGGCCCGGGTCTATCCGGGGGGGCCGGGCTGAGAGGACCGGGCTCCCAGGTAAGGAGGAGGCTTCCCTCGCCCGGGCCAGCCGCGGCGGGACGCGCCACCACCTCCCCGCGCTTTCCCACACATGTCCCTTCCCACTTACGCGGGGGATAGCCATGGGGACGCTTCCCAGGGGCTCCGGACTCGCGGCAAAAGGGAAAGGGTGGAGAGCGTCTCTGGCGCTCTGGGACGGGGAAGGGATGGGAGGGGACCGTGGCCCGAGCCGTGACAGGGGCATGTGCCGGAAGGGCCTGGGGTTGCCTGCGCGACAGGGGTAGCCCTGCCCGCCCGCCAGGACCGGTGCTGTCGCAGGCCAGAGCGGAGTCTGGCCCTGGGCCAGGGGTCCCGAGAGTCCTGCTGCTGCCCAGAGGGGCCCTGTGCAAGCCTAGATCGCTTGTCCCCTGTCTGCTTGTCACTTCCACCTGTCCCCTTGTCCCCTGGGCTGAGCTGCGAATTGTCAGCGCTGTGGTAGGAACGAGGTCACGAGCCGGGTCCGGAGGCGCCGGCGACAGACAAGTAAACACTCCACACCCAGGGCGTTCAGGAGGCCCAGGTGGGGCGGCCCAGGTGTCACTAAGGAGACTGCAGCAGCAGAGGCGGGAGCTGGGCCTCGAACAGCGACGGACAGCTCGCACCACCACGCCAGAGTGGAAGGAAGGGTCGCAGAGCGCCGGCACCAGGGTTTTTTCTGTCTCACTGGGACTCAGCTTCCTCTTGGAGCCTCCTATCTGGGGTGTCCAGGTGGCCTCCCTACAACAGTGTCTGCCTTCCTGGTCTCCGAGGCTGAAGGATGACGGAGGGGCGGCGGAACTGGCCTCTGTGTTGTGGTTCGATACAGGGTTTGAGAGCTCTTTATGCCTGGAGCTGTGGGAGGAGAGGGGGACACTACAGGGCTCACTTCTGCCCACCCAGAAGCTGGGTCAGCCCTGCTGTGCAGGCCACACGCGGGAAATCTAGGACCCAGAGGAGGAAATGGCCCTGGGTGGCTGTGGTGGTGGGGTGTCTGCTGTGCCAGGGTGGGCGGAAAGGTGGTCCTGGAGAGGTTGGTGCTCAACACACCCCCTCCAGCGGTGGGAGGAGCTTCCCCCCAGTTCCTCTGATTTCCTGCTAGGCCTGCGGTTGCCCCCGCGACTCTGTGTCCCTAGTTCCTCCCTTGGGAACGCCCCGTCCCATGGGCCCTACTTCTTCCTCTCCCAGCTTCCTTCTCCTTTCTCCTGAGCCACCAACTCCTGTCCCCTGTCACTGCTGAGACATCTGTCCCCAAGGCCAGGAGCTCACTAAGGGAAAAGCCCAGAGCACCAGCATGGGGTGGAGAGTGTGGCTGGTCCTTGGCCTATGGTATAACAGAATTCCGGGCAGAGAAGGCTGGCTGGCGCACCTGTGTGACACCCCATGCCTCCTCTGTATGGGGGACAAGTCGGTCCCTGTGTCTTAGAGGCCCGAAAGAGTGTCCAGTGTGTCAGCAGGTGTAAAGCACGTCACGCTGACCCTGCCCATAGGAAGTGTGTATCATTTTGTTGGGTTTTTTTGAGACAGTATCTTGCTATGTAGTTCAGGCTGGCCTGGAACTTACTCTATATCCCACGCTGGGCTTGAATGTACAGCAGTCTTCCTGCCTCAGCCTCCTGAGTGTGGGGATTATAAGGTGCTGGAATGGCAAGTGTGTACCACCTCGCCAAGCTCATTGTATCTTTTTTTTTTCTTTTTGGACAGGGTCTCAGCTTTGTAGTTCCTGCTGGTGGAACTCAATATTTAGCCCAGACTAGCCTTGAACTCTGAGCTCTCTGCAATCCTCCTGCCTCTGCCTCGAAGTGCTGGAATTATAGGTGTGAACCGCCACGCCTGGCACTGTGGATTGTGGTCTCATTGTATTTTTTAAAAGGCATAAAGGGATTTCTTAGGCAGAAATTTAAAAGAAATGGAAATGGAAGTGCTGGTCCTCAAGAGAGAGAGATTCATTAGAGTATTTTATGGAGCTGGGAACATTTACATTTCTCTTGAGAGGGTAGAAAATAATAGAATTTGTGAGTTTAAGAAGTTTTTCTTAAGTCTTGGTTTATAGAAGGAGAGCATGATCACAGGAAGATAGCAGGCCATTTATAGGGAAAGATCTAATTTGCAGGTCAAAAGACATCTGTTGACAGTTGAGGTCATCCTGCCTCAGCCTCCCCAATGTGCCACCACACCCGGCTTATTGGTTGGCCTTACTTACTACAGGGGTCAGCATTCCTGTAGAGCAGCCATTGGCCCCCTTTCTCTCTTCACTCCACAGCATCTGGACCCAGGACTGGACCCTTTCCTCTTTCACCCAAGCTCCTCCCCTGGTCTGAAAAGCAGCAATTACCCTGAATATGTGTTGCTGGTGTACACAACTGACTTAGCTGGTTTTGTTTGATCCTCAGAGTGACCTTGTTAGGTAGATGTTATTATTCCTGTGACACTCAAGCAGGGCAGTGAGTCACCCAAGGTCACCCAGCAAACTCATGGCAGGGCCTGAGTACTACCCATGTGGACTCCATAGCCCTGGGAAGTTACAAGCTTTGAGAGAGATGGGGATGTATGGGGTTTTGTAACCGAAAAGGCCAAGCCTAGGATTGGTGTCAGGTGTGGCTGAATCCTGGGCAGAAATGAGCTCTTCACAGCCTGCCTCCATCTGACTTTCGGCTCGGTGCGCCCCTGCGTTGGTTTTACTATCAGGAGGGTCCCAGCTGGGGGACTAAAGCACTGGGTCTGACTGACTTCTCAGCAGGAACAGAGTGTCTGTCTCACATTGAAAGCCAAAGTCTCAGGGAAGATTCTCATTGGCCAGGGCAATGTTGTGTCCTGATTGGCTAGGCTTCTGTCACTAGCACATCTCTGTGAAGGGGTGGAGCCAGCCACACCTGTCTCCCAGACACAGGGAGAGCCGGGATTTCCCTGCGGAAGGTGAGGTCTTCCTGCCAGCTGACCCTAGCTCCATTCCACGGCTCCCTCTGGTTCAAGCCGCTGTCTCCTCCTGAGGCACTGTCATCATATCTCCTCACAGGCTCCCTTCTCCCGTTTTGCATTCTCTGATCTCTTCCCCAGAATGCTCTTTGTCCAGCTTGTCCCCATGGCTGGGTCTTTCTCAGTTACTTAGATCTCTGGCTGCCCACCCCCCAAGCAGTGTCTTTATATTCCTCGGTATTCAAATTTCACCCCTGAAACAAGGCCAACGTAAGAAGTCAAAAGGTGATTTCTCTCTTACCTGGTAGTCTGCAGGACACAGATGGAGGGACCCCATGCAGCTTCTTCCTCGTTGCTTTACTTTCCTTAATATAAGTTTCCTGTCTCATGGTCTAATGGGGCTGCTCTTGTTCCTGCCATCACACCCACCTTTCTAGCCAATGGAAGGGAGAAGGACACATCCTAAGAAGAACATGTCCAGTTGTGCAGAACTGAGCTGCATGGCTGCTCTCAGGTGTAGGGAGAGCTGGGGAAAGCCCCACTGTTCTGGGAAACCGCACGTAAGCTCAAATCCATGGCGTCTGCTACTAAAGGGAAGGGTGAATTCAGCCATCCACGTAGGCCTGTCCTCTCCTTCTGGCTGGTACTGGGGGTGGGGTACTGATGTCTCATGGCTCAGGCATGTGGAAAGGGTACCTGTCCCCATCCCTGGCTCTGGCCTAGGGACGGTGTTGGTGACATACAGCCAACTTTGCTGCATTGAGGCCTTGACTTGTCCCTAAGACTCCACGTTGTTTACTTCCTAAAGTTTACCAAAGCGAGGAATGGGGCCCACACTCTCAATTCTGGCACTCTGGAGGCTGAGGCAGAAGGATCGCAAGTCCACACCCCAGCGAGGCTTAGCCACTTTGTGAGACCCTGTCTGAAAGGATAAGGACTGGGACACAAAGGTCCTGGGCTCAGTCCTCAGTCCTGCAGAAGTCTTCCCGAGGCAGGAACAGCCACGAGGTAGGGGTCCTGGGCACTGTCTCCTTGGTGAGCAGCCCTGGTACCTGCCGCCCTGTGCCCTAAGGCCAGCTCTCCTGCGCCTGCCTTGGGGCTGTGGTCCCTTCTCTTGCCTTCCATCTAGTGGTCAGATGTGGGAATGCGCCGCAGTTTCCCTGGCATCTTGCTATAGGGCAGGCTGGCGGGAGACCTCTTCATCAGACCATGCTGTCAATCCAGCATCCCGGATGCTTACACCCGCCAGTCCTGGCCCTGCTGACCCTGTCCTGGACTCCTGGACACTCGCCAGATCCCTGGTGCTGTCCCTTGAGCATCTCCTGACCTGCAAGTCCATGTCCCAGTCTTCTAGCCACTGCACCAGGCCCCCGACCCCAGGGTGGCCCTCCTGGCCCCAGGCTGGACTCTTGGGTTTTTGTTCCCAGATCACCATGTGGGTGCCTGGCCTGTGACGACTCCCCTGTTGCTTCCATGGTGCGTCTGTTCCCTGACACCTGCCTCCACTTGGACACTTCCCGTGTGTCCCTCAGCCCCAGTCCCGACCCCCGAGGTGTTGATCTCTGCCCAGCCCTTAGCTGTGTGACCTCGAGGAGGCAGGAGGGGGGGTTGTAGTCAGTCTTGCACGGTGTGGCAGGAGGGGACACTGAGGCATGGAGTGGCCAGGAAGGCAGGGGCAGCGCCGGGATCTCAAGCCACAGCCCATGCTGGACCTCTGTGCCACCGCCTGGCTTCCCAGCTCCTGTCACCCAAGGGGGTGAGACCCTGGCCAGGGTGGTGCTGAGTAGCTGGTGTTGCCGTGCCCAGCTTGAGGGTGCTCAGACAGGTGGCCTGTGTCATGTGAGGGTCATGCAGTGGAACCTGAGGCAGGGACAGAGCCCCTGCGCAGAAGGCTGGGAGCCCCCTGACCTCCCAGCATAGCTGGGCTCTGAGCTGGGCTCCTGGGGGCGGCCACAGTTCACTGGTGCTGTCTGCAATGTCCCCTTGCTTTCCCCCAGGGGCCCGAGACCCAGAAGCTACTGACACAGGGCTCTGACACCCCAGGCCCGGCTGACACCCCAGGCCCGGCTGCCGGCCAGATGGACATCCTGGAGTGGGCCATGTGGGCCAACAGGAGCACAGTGGTGCCTCCGCCCCGGGCACCAAACATCAGCTCCCCTCACCGCTGCCTGCTGCTGCTGTATGAGGACTTGGGTACCTCCAGGTGAGGACAATGCCACTGCCCACTGGGGGCAGCTCAGCTGTGTGGTCTGGCTTGCTGGGCTGGCGGGGGGATGGGCACCGGGGACTTGCCAGTAAGCCCGCTGCTACGTCGCTGTCTGCAGGGTCCGGTACTGGGACCTTCTGCTGCTCATCCCGAACGTGCTCTTCTTCATCTTCCTGCTCTGGAAGCTTCCGTTTGCTCGCGCCAAGATCCGACTCACCTCCAGCCCCATCTTCATCACCTTCTACATCCTGGTGAGTTGGCTGCCCCTCTAAAGGCCTTAGCAAAGCGGAAGTACCGCCGTGTGGAGCTGGAGGGAGGCTCCGCTGGGCCGCATGAAGAGATGCTACCAGATGAGTGCTGGATGGTGACTCTGCAGCAGCGTCACCCAGCATGCATCTGTCTGTCCCTCAGTCTGTGCTGGGAGACCTCTGGGGGCCAAGCTTTCATTACGTGGTGATCCTGGTGCATGGGACAAAGTCCAGGGCCATGGTTGGGAGGCGCCTCCAGGGGTGGTCACCCAGGTGTGGGCTCCAAATGGGACTCCCTGATGTGCGCTGTCTAGATCTCTCCCTCTAGGTTGTGACCCAGTGGAGTCCCCGCTGCTCTGGGATACATAACCATCATCCCGAGAGCCGAGTGACTCCTGGGTCCCTGTGCCTCGGTCAGGCAGAAACAGGTGAGGGCTGTGGAGCCATGCAAGGTGTTCCCAGAAGCACCTGCTATACACCAAGCCGACTTCCCCTTTGGGGAGCAGTCCACAGCCACGTTCTCAGGGCAGGGCAGTCTGCATTGCTGGCCTGCTTCCTCTTGGGGACCTTTAGCCTCAGAGCCTAGGAGGCAGTGGGGAGCGGACTCTGAGCCCTGATCAGGAGCTCCACTTCTCTGTGCCCTCCTGGGTTGTGATGTCCTTGTGGGCACCAACTGCAGCTACCCAGTGGGCACAGGGAGCAGTGTCACCTTTGCTGTGTGTCCTCCACATGGTGTCAGCCCTCAGAGCTCAGGCAGTTTCCAAGGCACCAAGGTCAGGGTATGTGTGAGAATGGGCTCTTCATGGCAGGAAACTGCCCTTCAACTAACTCACAGGCCAGAGGAAAGAGACTGACTGGGGTCAGGTACTGGGCACATTTCCGCCACACTCGCCTGGGTCGGGTACTGGGCACATTTCTGCCACACTCGCCTGGCAATGCTCCAAACAACCAAAGGCACAGGTGCTGTGATAGAGGCACAGAGGTGCAGCCACCGACCTGAGCTCAGCGTCTGGCTCCACCCCTGCTAACGAGCCCTGCTGGCCAGGAAGTGGGTATAGGGCAGAGGCAGCTGTGAGGTCAGCCCCTGCCACCTGGAGCCACTCTGACTGGTCACTTCCTTCTTTGCCATCAGGAGGGGTCCTGCAGAGGTGGCTGGACTTGCCGGCCTGCCCCTCCCAGACCTCTTGCCCCTGACCCCCGCCTCCCCCCCAGGTGTTTGTGGTGGCCCTGGTGGGCATTGCCCGGGCGGTGGTATCCATGACAGTCAGCACTTCCAGTGCTGCAACAGTGGCTGACAAGGTAAGTCTGGGCCAGGGCTGGAGGGAAAGCAGGGAGGTCTGGCCTGGGGGGGGGTCACCAGATGACCCTGCCCACTCTGTCTAGATCCTCTGGGAGATCACCCGCTTCTTCCTGCTGGCCATCGAGCTGAGCGTGGTCATCCTGGGCCTGGCCTTTGGTACGTCGCTGTGGGGGCTCTCCTGTCCCTCCTGTCAGGGTGGGACCGGCCTGACACCCTTGCCTGGCTGCCTGCCCCTGACTGAGCAGTGTCCCTTCCAGGTCACCTGGAGAGCAAGTCAAGCATCAAGCGGGTATTGGCCATCACCACCGTGCTGTCACTCGCCTACTCGGTCACCCAGGTACACAGGGTGCCGGGTTGGGAAGCTCAGCAGGTGCAGCTGATGGACCATTAGTTCACTGGGCACCTGCCCCCAGCTGGTTCTGGGCCTTCCCAGGGCAGGGAAGTGTGGAGGGGAGGCACAGACCTGCGATTTACCTGCAGCCCAGGTAGGGAAGATGCACGTGTGCAGACTCCTGGGAAGGCAGCATAGACAGAGGCCGGGATCGAACCTCACCCTTTGCTGCCCTGTCAAGCTGGGGCTGTTCTGGATGCTGGGGTTCCACAGGGCTTGGGCTGGAGTGGGCTTGGTGAGATGGGGACCCAGAAGACTCTAGCTCAGACGAGGCCCTCCTCCTGCAGGGCACGCTGGAGATCCTCTACCCCGATGCCCACCTGTCTGCCGAGGACTTCAACATCTACGGGCATGGGGGCCGTCAGTTCTGGCTGGTCAGCTCCTGCTTCTTTTTCCTGGTAAGGCCAAGGGCAGGGCTGGGGACACAGGAGAGCAGGGTTGGGCCGACACCGGGGCCAGCAGGGTGCCCCGCGCCCTCAGTTCTGTCCTGTCTCCGCAGGTCTACTCGCTGGTGGTGGTCCTGCCCAAGACCCCGCTGAAGGAGCGCATCTCCCTGCCCTGTGAGCTGGCGCCCAGGGGTGGGGGGACTCGGGGCTTGGAGGTGCAGGAGGGGGTGGAGCCTGGCCGGTTAGGCAGGGCCTCAGACCTCACTACCCACAGCGCGGAGGAGCTTCTACGTGTACGCTGGCATCCTGGCACTGCTCAACCTGGTGCAGGGCCTGGGCAGTGCGCTGCTGTGTGCTGACATCATCGAGGGGCTCTGGTACGCATGCGTGGGCATGGGCGTGGTCCAGGTGTGGCCGTGGTGGGCGTGGCCAGCAGGGAAGCCCGAGCCCAGTCTGCCCCTGACTGTCCCTCCTGCTACCCACCCAGCTGTGTGGACGCCACCACCTTCCTCTACTTCAGCTTCTTCGCGCCGCTCATCTACGTGGCCTTCCTGCGGAGCTTCTTTGGGTGAGTCCACTGGGACTCGCTGGGGCCTTACGGCGCGTGGCCACCAGCGGGGGTTGCCTTGTTTGGGCTGAGTGTGGGTGTGTCCATACCGCGTGTCTGCACACTCTTCCACATCTGCACGCTGGAGCAGTGCACGTACACATGCTCAAGTAACACACTAGTCCTTCACAGGAGCATGGTTGAGCATCTGCTGTGTACGTACATCGCAGGATCCACGAGGCCCTGGGGGCTTGTGAGCAGTGTGGGGCGAAGCCCTTGTAGGTGGCGGTGGTGCAAGAGCCGGGCTGGGGATCCCGCTGGCACGGCTGCTTGTGTGGTAGGAGGATGTCGGTGTTTCAAGGCCCCTGGTTGTTTGTTGTTGTCTATGTGAGGTTTTCCTGGCCGGCTGCTGAGAGGGTGAGGCGCAGAGTCAAGCACAGACCCTGGGGAATGTTTCTGGAATTAACTATTTATTCAGGCTTAAGTGTTACATATATAGCAAAAGATCACAGGGCGAGGTGAAGGCTAGGAGGAAGGGAAGGTCTATAGGTTTGACCTATTGTTTTACCCTATAAGAGAACTTTGTGAGTGGGTGGTCTATATGGTATAAGCTATGGGGGAGGTGAGGCCATGGGTGAGAGACAAGAGGGGTGGGGCTGTCAAGATGGCCGCTGACAAAGTTCAACACATGGGAGCAAGTGTGCTCAAGCCCCTAAGGGTCTCCAGTCTGCAGGGAGACAGAGTCTCAACCTTTAGGCTCAGAAGACAGGCACACGGTTCACTTGCCCTAGCCAGACTTGAAGCTCTCCCTTACCTGGTAGAGCCAGGGCCTGGAGGAGGGGGAGAATAGGGTCTGAATTGGGTCCCACAAGGTTTCCTCCCAGAGCCTCAGGCTTCTCTTTCTAAGATGAGGGCCTGACGGAAGGCCAGGTGTCTGGCCTGGCTTGCCGGACTTGGGCGCCAGGCTTTCTGCAGCTGTGAGCATACTTCCTGGACACCTGCGGCTTCCTGGCTGCTCCTCAGTCCCCTCTCTTCACCACCAGCTCCGAGCCCAAGATCCTGTTCTCCTATAAATGCCAAGTGGACGAGACGGAGGAACCGGATGTGCACTTGCCCCAGCCCTACGCCGTGGCCCGGAGGGAAGGCACAGAGGCTGCCGGGGCCGCAAGCACACAGTTTGACTCCGCAGGGGTGGCCTACCTGGATGACGTGGCCTCCATGCCCTGCCACACGGGCAGCATCAACAGCACGGACAGTGAACGCTGGAAGGCCATCAATGCCTGAGGGGCTGTGGTTCAGCCTGAGGAGCCACTGGACAGATGCAGGAGGCCGGGTCCAGCCTCCAGGTGGGAGCCCTGGGGGGGCCACCTACACCCTGAACCTGGAGGCCACTTCCCGTTGTCCCCTTGTGCTCCAGTTGAGGGTCCTTCCTTGCCACCCGCCCTTGGCCTGCTCAGTGCCAGGCCCAGATGCCATCTCCCAGGGCATAACCTGGCACTCAGGATGGCTCTCCTCATGCCCAGGGCTCACTGGTCTCAGTGCCTGCTGTGGGGGATGGGCTGCAGCGTGTATATTTTCTTGATCTATTTTTTAATAAAAAGGAAAAAGGAAGAGTTGCTGGGAAGATTTCACAGGATGCAGGGGCTGGTTCCAGAGAGCCAGGTCTGGGCCATGAGAGTGCTGGCCAGGTTAGAGAGAGAAACCGGGTCATTTCCAGGACTCTGTGGGGACGGGGCTTGGCGTGGGCCTGTGGGTCCTGTACTTCCTCCCCTCCCCTGCTTGACCTCAATTTTGTCATCTATAAAATGAGAACAAGGACCCCATGTTGCTGGGTTTAGTGCTGTACCCTTGTCATCCCAGCACTCAGGTTGAGGCAGGAGAATTGCTGTGGGTTGGAGGCCAGCCTGGGGTCTATATGGAGACCATGTCTTAAAACAAAACAAAACTAAAACCAGAAAAATATCTCGTTTTGCAAGATCTTGGAAATCCTGGAAATAGCGCAGAGGCGTAGGTAATTTGAATGGCCCAATAATGACAAGGCTCTGTGGGTTTGTTTTTCTTTTTGAGACAGGGTCTCGCTCTGTAGTTCAGGCTAGTACTGAACTCAGCAATCCTCCTGCCTCTGCCTCCCAAATGCTGGGATTACAGGTGTGAGCCACCATGCCTGGCACCGTGGTTTGTGGTTACCAGGGATTGAACTCCCGACCCTGCACTTGCCAGGCAGACACCGAAACCACTGAGCGAAATCCTCGGCCTGGACAAGGCTCTGGGTTTTAGTCTCCAGGTGATGCCAGGCTCACGGCAGGGCTGAGGGAGGCTGCAGGCAGGTGTTCACAGTAGGAGCGTTGGTTGCCCGAGGTGGGGGGTTCTGGGTGCAGCCTTAGGCCATCGAGTGCCCTCCAGTCCTTGGGTCTGTATTTCTGGCTGGTGTGTAGGTGATTCCCAGGCTGGAGGGGAGCTGGCCAGGGCTCCAGCCTCAGGGAGGCCTTGGGCCTGCAACCATGGAGTCTATGGGGCTGACTGGCACCTGTCTCACTGCCAGCCTTGTCCACTGTCCAGCCTTGTCCACTGTCCAGCTCTCAGGAGGGCAACAAGGGCTTTGACCTCACAGCAGCCTGTGACCGTAAGGCCATCATTTCATGCTTCTTGGATGCAGGACCCAGAGGACCATCAGCAGCCTGGTGTGGGCAGTGCCATGATGTGGCCAGTGAGTGGGACAGTGAGTGCATAAGGCTGCCAGGATGACCGAAGAGGTGGCTGTCCTGTGTCATGCCCCAGTCATAGGGACAGATAAGTCCCCAGTGATCATCTTGTGCAGCAGCCATTAACATCTGAGCCTATTTCACAGATATAGCAAACAAGGCTGCCTGGATGTGAGCCTGGGCCTTGGGGAACTCAACCCTCTGTGAGTCCGTGGGGTCAGTGCGGTGGGTACCAGCCTGGCCAAACTGCTATAGTAGGTGGTGTCACCTGTCACATGCAGGAGAGGCAGATCCTCAGCGGATCTGGGCGCAGGGTCAAGGCCACAGAGGGGCTGAGCTGCAGCTCCCGATGCTTCATCCAGGTGATGTTTAAGTCCTGGCACAGTCTGCAGGCCCTGGTGGCCATGTACCTGCTTCATAGGTGGGAGCACAGGCCAGAGAGGTCACATTGCCTGGCCTCTGCCGAGGACCAGAATCACCTTCCCCACAGGGAGGGCTCTGTGTTTTATCTCCTGTGTTTTGGGGGACAGAAACTCAGTGGAACATGGAGCAATTCCAGTTCCAACCGTCGTTGTGAAGTGTGTTCAGAGTTGCTGTGGTCATCTAGGAGAGAGCCGCTTCTGCGTGGCTGGGCCAAGGCCTGGTGAAGAGTGAGCACCCCAAAGAGGAAAGTGAGCCTCAGCTCTAGGGACGGGGACACCCACCCACCACCCCTGAACCCTCCACTCTGAGCCTGGCATGTGGGGACACAGTCTCTTCTGGTAATGGAAGTGAGATGGGAGGGAGCATGCAAGGTACTCCCTGCAGTGCCTTTCAGCCCTTTATCTCATTGTCCTTGAAACTGCAGTGGGTCTCACGGTGCATGTGTGTAATGTACTTACTGCCTACAAGACCTAATGAATTTACCTATCTGCACTCGGAGGCTGAAGCAGGAGGATTTCAGTTCAAGCCCAGCCCTGGTAATTTAGTGACTTAGTGTGGATCTTGGCTCAAAAAATAATAAGGGCTGGGCCAGGGAGTTAGCTCAATGGTTCTGGCGCCTGTCTTGCAAGCGCAAGGGCCCGGGTTCGATTCCCCGGCAACCACATACAATACTGGCCGTGGAGACTCACACCCACCAGCAATCAGCATCACTTAGCACAGTGCCGGGCGTGGTGGCTCACGCTTGTAATCCCAGCACTCGGGAGGCAGAGGCAGGAGGATTGCTGTGATGTGAGTTGGAGGCTGAGCTCAGGGCCAGCCTGAACTACAAAGCAAGACCCTGTCTCAAAAAAAAAAAAAAAAAGGGGCTGGCAGTGTAGCTCAGGGCGATGGTCTTGGATTTCAAGGGCAGTTAATAACATAAACCAAAGCCTGTGATCATAATGTGTATGTAAAATGTACCAATGAATTCAATTAAAAAAAAGAAAAACCTGAGCCCAAACTAGGTACTTAGACAAATGAGGGAACGGAATCAGGAGTGTGAGTGATCAAGCATGCAGTGGATTTAGATCCAGGTGTAAAAACCCCAAAACTAGACACATAAACCAATGCCCCATGAGCCTACATGAGATTTAACAAATTAGAAGTCAAAATTTAAATATTGGGCTGAGTGTGGTGGTCACGCCTGTAATCCCAGCGCTCAGGAGGCAGAGGCAGGAGGACTGGCTGGAGTGTGAGGCTATCGTTGGCTACATAGTGAGCTCAGGGCCAGTCTGGACTACAAAAACATGACACGTGTGTCAAAAAAAAAAAAAAAAAAAAGTATCAATCACTGCTCTTTATCTCAAGGCGAGGCAGTTAGGTGTGAAATTTTTTTTTTTTAAGAGAAGGTCTCACTTTGTAGTTCAGGCTAATCCTGAGCTTACTATGAAGCCCAGGCGAGCCTCAAACTCACAGCAATCCTCTTGCCTCTGCCTCCCAAGTGCTGGGTTTACAGGCGTGAACCACCACACCTGACAGTGTGGTATGTGGTACTGGGGATCGAATTTGGGACCTTGCACTTGCCAGGCAGATGCCAGAACTGAGCTAAATCCCTGGCCCTTAGTCACTGTTTCTTAATTATCCTCAGCGTGGGCTCCTTTAGGGCCAACCCTATTTTACTGCCTATAAGATCTAATGAATTTATCTATCTGCAGTGCTGATGGGCCCCCTGGCTGCTGGGCTCTTCCTGCAGCCCTGTACACCGGGGAGTGGCTTCTCTCTCCCTTCCAAGCATTCTTGGAGAAATGACCTTGGTGGCAACCTACTGGGAACCTGTCCTATGTCTCAGAAGCGATTTCTGCTCTTCTTCCTGTTCCCCAATAACACTTTCCTATTCTTTTTTTTAAGATTTTATTTTTTTTTTTT